>JAJHUR010092884.1:0-56571 GCA_027495735.1 Lutjanus campechanus
CTAGACCTGATTGGCTGCTTTAGTCAATTCTCAGGCTATAAAATTAATTTTTCAAAATCAGAAGCACTTCCTTTGGGTGGACTCACAAATCTCTCACCCCCTTTATCTTGCCCATTCAGATGGACACCACAGGGCTTTACATATTTAGGTATCAATTACGTACTGCCAATTTTACACCTTTACTTAAACGCATTTATGAGGACCTTGAAAGGTGGACCTCCTTGCCACTATCCATGTTAGGTAGGATTTCATTACTTAAGATGAACATTTTACCTAAACTTCTGTATGTATTTCAGATGCTCCCAGTCTTGCTCCCTAAAAAAGTGATTAAAGAACTGAATGGTCGATTCAGTACATTTATATGGAACAGAAAAAGACCCCGTATGAGTTTAGCCAGACTTATGAAGCCTAAAGAAAAAGGCGGCCTTTCAGTCCCTGACGTAAGGCTGTACCAGTTGGCCTCACAGCTGCGTTATATTGCTGACTGGATCAAAAATGACAATGAATCTACATGGCTGGACTTAGAGTCCTCACAGGTTGGTTATCCCTTGTGTGGTCTCTTGTTTGCATCCGAACAAAAAAAGATTAAAACTTCTGTCAGTGACAACATGATTATAAATGCAACTATTAAAGCCTGGAGGGATATAAGGAAACTGGAAGGTCTTGAGGGACAGCTGTCCTCCCTTTCACCAGTATGGGGTAACATAGATTTCTGTCCTGGCACCATAGATAGGGGCTTTGAATTATGGAAAAGTAAAGGCATCCTTACTATTGGACACTTATATGACAAGAATGTAATGCTATCATTCAGTCAAGTGTGTAAAAAGTATAACCTGTCTCGAAATGAGTTTTTTAGGTATCTTCAGATTCGAAGTTTTTTAAACAGCCAAAAAGACGCAGGGATCTGTTACCAACTCTCCCCATTGGAAAAGATAATCACTGCTGGCAAGAAAAAAGGTATTTTGGGTCTTGGATATCAGGCACTCACCAAATATGACAAAGGTAAACCTGCTTTCACGAGCAGAGATTGGACTAATGATCTCAATATAGATGTCAACGAGGCAGTATGGGAACGGATATGGGAATCTGCAAACAACATCTCGGTCTGTAATAGGACAAAAGAAACCCAATTTAGACTTCTTCACCGCTTACAGATCACTCCCCAGTTTAGACATAAACTGGATAACAGTAAATCAGAACTGTGCACTAAGTGTAATGTCGAGGTGGGGAGTTTTATTCATTGTGTCTGGACCTGTAGATATATTGAAAAATACTGGCAAGATGTAGAAAATCGATTACATTTAATTTTTGACATTAAACCTAAAAAAGACCCAGTGTGTCTACTGTTTGGACTAGCGGATACACAACTTAAAAGTGCACATTCCAAAAGACTCTTTTCTGTTCTCACTTTCTGTGCAAGGAAGAACATATTGCTGAAGTGGATAGACTGTAAATCCCCCACAATAGCTGGATGGCATAAGGTTATTTTTGACATGTTACCTATGGAATACTTAACATACAGGTCCAGATGTATGACTGAGGTTTTCTTGAGAATCTGGTCCCCATTCCTGACTTATATTGGCACGAGACTAGCTGCTATTGTGTTGAAGGGCCTGGTCGATTATAAGTGAGAAAATACAGTACGGATCAACATATAGCGGGTTATATGAGTTTTTATGCACTTGATGTTAAGGATGCTGCTGTGGTGGAATTTGGGAGCAGATGCTGTCCTTGGGGGGATTCCCCCCATCCTTATTCGTATGTATCTTATATGATTCCTTTGTTTATGCACGACATGGCCCCATCCCCTGTTGTTCTTGTTGTCATGGCTGTTTTTGTCTAAGACAGCGTTGTTTGTTTGTTTGTTTTTTTTGGCTGTCTTTGTTGGTTTGTGTTTGAATGTATATAAGCACACATATATAGTTGGCTACTTATAATGATATGTATATGTGAAGGAACAAAAACTGTACTTTTTTATTTTTGCTACACATGGCAGAACTTTCCATTCATGTTTCTCCAGCCTATTGTCTTTGTTTTGTGAAAAACTCAATAAAGATATTAAACAAAAAAAAAAAAAAAAAAAATTATTTATCTATATGTTTTTATATTTTTAAATCATTAAAGGGCTGCACTGTGGTCGTTAAAGGACTGGATCTGACCAATTAAATAGGGTCAACTTAGGAGAACCTATAGTGGCCACAAGACTTCTGTTCTGGGCTGCTGGAGAAACATGGCAGTGTCCATGGAATTATTCTAAGGAAACAGGGCAATTCTAATTTTCAGGTGATTATATGAATATTATCTTCCATTTATTATCTTCTTTTATAGGTCCTCATAAATCTTACTCACAAGGTCTTTAATCTACAATCTATGTACAATCAATCTACTTTATAATAACTGAAAATGTATTTTGGGGGGGTGAATCATGTACAATACATAGAGATTGGGCTTGAGTTTAAGAAAATAATACTACAGACCAGCTGAGTCTCTTGCTGAATGAATCATCACTTCACAATGACAAAACAGAAATGACATTTAAAAAATCAATGAGGACATATGAGTCATTAATGGTAGTTACATGCAACAGCCCTGCCAACCTCTGATAAACTAAGACAATGTCGCCAATTAGTAAACTCATCTGAAAAGATGTGACTATAGAAAGTTTATATAATGTAACAAATGGGAACTAAAGTGGAGGTTGAATGAAGGCAACAACATAATTTTGAATAATGTAAGCATCAACAACAAATGAATGCTTTTGTCTCTGAATGTTGAGTCATGCCCCTGTCTTGTCACAGTTACAATGACTCACTAGGTCATGTCTCATGTGTACTTCCCATCAACCCTTTGGACATGGAATCCCACAGCTAGCCTTACACACTCAAATAAGCAAGCAGAATAGATAAGCCGGTCTTTTGACTGAACGCCAGAGCACAAAGCCGTATTGAAGTTATGTAAACCTCCTGTTACACAATAGCCAACCAGTTTCAATTATTTAGCCCAGATCAATAATTAAATAGGTCTTTTGCAATGTGTACAACATACAGCTTTACATATTGAAGTGGGGCTGTGACGTGGGAGCACTGCAGGGAGGAGGAGAGGGAGCGGGTGATGGGGGCACAGCTAGGAGAGTGGGCCAGATGCTGCTATTTCTGGCTTTTGTCAAAAGCAGCAAAACCCTCTTCCCTAATACGTGGCACAGACCTCTAATCCTGTGGGTGTGAGGTAGAATGAAAGAGAGCGAGGGAGGAAGAAAGGAGGCAGGAGAGATAAATGGAGAGAAAACGCTGTTGGGAGTCGTATGAATCTGCTTCACGCCCTGCTGCCTTGATTGCTTTCTATTTTTACACACTGCTGCCACCAAGCTACGCATCCCAATTGGTCGCCACGGGAACGCCAGACAGCAGCACGGGAACAAACACTTTCTCACTGGTCTCCATGGAAAAAATGCCCTGGTGTACGGTGCAACAGGAGGCAATGATGGCAGCGGCAAAAGCATATACAGAGAACACCTGGGCCACTTCTGCTCCGGCTTCCCAGTTAATGAAAACATACAGTAATGGCTGCAATATACTAGAGTCATAAATCAATCACCTTATTACATTTGAGAGTGATGCTGCAGGGCTAGTGGCTTTGCAAGTGAATATGTTACAGTATGCTATCTCCACTTAATCAGAATTTTAACTGTGCTGTCGCTGTGGGTGCCTGTGTCCATTAGAGCCAGGACTTCGACAGATGGCTGTGTGGAAAGCTGAGGTGTGTGTTGTACACATAAGGAGGTCTGCTATGCATTTTACCTGACGTGATAGTTTAAACTGCTGCTGACAAAGATGAATTACTGAAACATTCATTGGTTGCTGTTCCTTTATAAACTTTTAAACCAAAGTTAAGTTACAGTCTCTAAGAGTTTAGATACTTCATACCATAAGATCAGCTAGTCCAAATCTTTCATTAATGTTTCTGACACATACTCTTAGACATAACACGGTTGAATAAGGGGATATAAAACATTCCCAGTAACTCCCCTGAATGTGTTCTGGATAAAACCCCTGGAATATAAAATGGTTCCTGTTAGAACACCCAGGGTGGGTTCTAGATAAAACCCTTGGAAAACAAAAAGGTTCTCGGTAGAATGCCCTACGTATGTTCTAAATAAACCTTTGCAATATAAAAAGGTCCTCTGTAGAACCCCCTGGGTGGGTTCTTGTTGGCAGCCCTAGGTGGAAAGGTTCTGGATAGAACTCCCAGAGATGGCTCTGAGTGGAACCATTACACCACAGACGGGTTCTCTGTAAACCTCTCATAGATTTCTGGGTGAAACCTTTCTCCTATGGGAACAAGCCACAGAGCCCTTTATGGTTCTAGCACCTTTATTTCTCAGTGTACAAGCAGAGCTACAATGACTCGACTGATCAATATGTCGATCAAAAGAAAATTAGTTTCCAGCTATTTTGATAATCGTAAATAAATAAATTTGTTTCAGTCATTTTTCAAGCAAACATGTCAAACAGTTACTGGTTCTAGAATCTTAAATGTGAGGACTTACTGCTTTTCTTTGTCATTTATGATAGTAAATGAAGAGTATTTGGATTTTGGACTGAAGAAGCAATCTGAAGATGTCCCTTTGGGCTCTGGGAAATTGTATTGTGCGTTTTTCACATTTTTAAAACATTTTATAGACTGAATGATTAGCTGATTACAGCCCTACATTGAAGATTAGATTCTGAACATAGGAAGCTTGCACACTAACTTTACTTGCTTGGGTTTTATGGTTTTACCTTTGCAGGATTATTTTTGAAAATCTTTCCTGCACCTGCTGAATGCACACATTTGGTAACTGGGTCAAGACCAGAGAGGGTGTTGCACTTCTTACTGCTAAGCTGCAACTATTCTTGCCACAGACTATCGCGTGCCCTCGGTCCAGTCTATTCTAGTCCCTGGAAGTGAAACAAAGAGGATATATACCAAGTAAACAAGTTAATCACGTGAAATTCTTCTAACTACTGAGTGAAATAAAAGCCAAGGGCATCACAGCTATTCTGTGCTTTTAATAGGACAGATATTTAGAGAACTACAGGACTGTCTGTACAGATTATGTATGTATTTTTTGTATACTGTCCAATTATGTCTCAGAGGTTTTCCAAAACTCATGAAGAGTTTACTTTGAGCGTGCACTGGTTGGCTCTTCTTTTCAACACAATGTAAATACATAAAGATTACTTTAAATCAATCCTAATTTTATATTTTCTAAGTTTAAAAGAGAGTTACTGACCACCAAGCTAACCAGTGTTACACAATATACATCACATGCATATAAAACTCATTACTACCTATTATACTGTATGATACAGTAGATAGAGGATGCTTTAAAATAATATTTACCTCATTATGTATCATGCATGTTGTTTATTCTTCTCATTTTATCCTTTTATTCTTGTTTTTATCCTTTTCTGTTTTTTATGCTTTCATTCTTGTTTATCCTATTTTTTAATCCTTTACCTTGTTTTCAATTGCTGCTGGTCTCTGAGAGTTACATAATTTATTTGTATCCCTGCGATGTCAAATAAAGTGTCTTATGTCTTATGTCTCATCACCTCAACCTCAACCAGAAAAAGATGTTGCTCAGCCCTTTGGCCAAACGAAGCAGCGGGGAGTCTAACGTGGAGCATTGGAGTCATCTCCACTTTGTTTTCAGAGAGCTATCTTTGCTTAAACAAACAGTCCTGTCGAGGTTCATCCAGCCCGTGCCCGCCTTAACTCGGCAACACCTGCCAATCAGCTATCAGCGACAGGCAGTGGCTCTGGGAACAACACTACCTTTGTGTGTCCCCCTCGGGTGCCACGCTCTCAGAGGACTTTAATGAAGACAGACAGGAAGTGGGGGAGGAAGGCCTGAGCAGGAAATGACCACATATAGATTCAGGAATCCAAAGAGCACGAAATAGTTTCATCAGTGCAAAGAGAGTCAGGCACAGGAATGATTTAACTGTGAATTAAAGGATAAAAATGCCAGAGACAGAAACTTTATCCATCCTGTTATTTGTTTAAACCTGCCTTTTTGTATTTTCAGTGAAAAACAAACAATGCTACCATAAACTGCTTCTCTTTTATTTTAGAAAACTGTCTTAAACTGGTCATTACAACTCTTTATCCCGCGGATCTAAAGGCATGACCCACAGGTACAAATATATATGTACAAGAGGTATTTCTCTATGATTCTAAGAGATTACAATAAATAAAAGCTCCTCAAGCTTTCATTTACCTTTCTAATATTTATTCTTGCCACGCAGTGACTTTATTTACCAGATATAATTCCTTTGCCTGATCTCTAAATTGTGTATACACGCAACATGACAGGCCTGCAGTTAAATAACTCAACAAGTATAATTGTTTTCCAATGTAATTAAAAGAGACACAGACGGGAAAAGAACATAATGTAATTTGGTGACCTCATTGCCGAATTATGAAGTTTTTAGCTTGGCGAGCACTTGTGCTCGTGCAAACCAAGAGGCAGGAATTATTCGTATTTACACAGCCATCCCCAAAGGGTTCCTGAAACTTTAAACCAACAAACCTGAGCTGCTTTTTTGGTGGGAACCTGTGTCTTTTCAAAATAGTTTTTAAAGCCAGTAACTCAAGAGAAATTAATGCGCCTTAATTCTCCCATTTACCACTAAACAGCTCAAACAGGCTTTGGAACTCCGTTTATTATTGTAACATAGGGACAAATGTGGTTCCTTTTAAATAATGGCGAGGTAATTTCAGTACAAATAACAGTAATTAAAAATTGAAACTTGTGAAGTAAAAACCTACAGTTTAACTGTGCTGTTGCCTGTGTTCAGCTGTGTTTTAGTATAATCCAAATAGGAATAAGGAAGGTTTAAGTTACTTTTCTGGCATGCGTCACCCCTTATGGAAGTTTTGAGTTGAGCCCTGGAGGGACAAGGGGGAGGGGGGGGTGCTGGGGTCATAATGAGCCTAACTGATGTTATTAGCAGGTCATCAGCAACCTCAGGAAATACTCAATGGGTATACAGACCTCCTGATTGACAAGGGTCAAAAAGACACTCACTGTATTAATAACCCAACGCAGTAAAAGGGAAATTACTAATAATACAAGGACACAAGGATATGATATTATTACAAGGCAACATCATAACCTCACACTGAAATCTTTTAACCAGCTGTGTATGTGCAGATTTATGTATGCATCTATATATGTATATTTGCATTTTTATGTCTGTGATGTGTGTATGTGTGTGTGTGTATGTGTATGCAAATGAACAAACCTGTCTTCCTCAAGGGGAAGTCGTCCTTGCTCTCTATGGGTGATGGCAGAGTATACTGGCAGGTGGGGGATGTGCCGCCCAGAGGTGGAGAGCTTTGGTCCAGTGATGTGTGGTGAGAAGACCTGGTTGCACAAAAATACATTAAAAATACAATATCAGTGATAGATTATATGTAGCCTGTTGTTTTAACAAACACAGTGTTATATTTAACATCTTTCTTCATTCAGCCTGACTCTCCTAAACCCTGTCTACGGCCAGACTTAAAACTTTTAAAACAACAGACATGTCCAGTGAACATGCGAATTATGTTTACAATGTAAACACCCATAAACCTAGAATGCTGGCAGGTTATTTAAATAAAATCACAATGATATACTTGATTAAGGTCGTTAGTTGGCCCGCAGTTGAATCGGCCTGGTGTAGATTATGTTTCTATGTATTTTAAATACAGTATTTGTGTCTCTCAGGCTAAAACAACAAAAGATACTTACGTGTACCAGAGTTTTGGTTGGTGGATGAAAGAATGATTGACTCCATTGCTGGCAGGGTCCTTCGCTGATTTGCTCAACAGAAACTCTTGGAGTTTCTGCTTCACTTCTGTACTGGCAACTGCACCTGTGAGACCAACAGACCGAACCAAAGGGATTGGGGTCACCCTAGGGCTATGACACATAACATATTATTGCCTAGAAAATATTCAAAATCAAACTTTAACCATATTGGGACTTGCAGATTGCCTAACCTGTTTTCCTTTATCACATTTAACTTACTGCTATCTCCCAGAGCAGCCACATCTTATGTATGAAGATCTCCCCCTAGTGGTCTCAGAGCACTATATTAGTTTCAAACTGTTGAAGTGATACTGCAGAGAGATGTTCTTTCCCATTGGAGGGTTACAGTTGCAGGGCACAGTTTCAAATTACCTGACCTGACAAAGTCATAAATCTAGTCTATTATTAGCTATAAGGTAAAAACAGAAATGAAACACTATATCTGAAGCTATTTTAATCGTGCTATTGAAAGACATTTTCTCCTAAATTCTAAACTTAAATGTCACTGGCTGACCTTATGTCATTAGTTGCATGTACTGTTTAAGTACCATGTCATCATCATCATCATCATCATAATCATCATCATCATACCATTGGCTATTTCTCTTTATCTGATGATGAAATTAAGTTTCAACTTAGTAATTTGCCTCGTTCCCAGGCATCTCTCAGGACTGTTAGGACTAATATTGATAAACTATGCCTCCAGTAGGCAGAGACATGAAATCAGAGCAGTTTGTCCTGCTCATGAAAAGCAATTCAGTCTCATGAAGTGAGAACGATATACTATACATGAATTTTTAACCTTACTGCTGTGCTGCCGAATATGATCCGACTCTGAGAGCCATTAGTCCTGGTAAGTAAGAAGAGGTGGTCTTAAAGGGTTGCTTCACCAAACAAACAAAAAACATTTTTTCTCACTTACTTACAGTACTTGCAGAGAGAGTTTTTGACATATTCACCTTTGCTGTCACCCCATAACAAAGGGAACAATACTTCAATTGCCTGACCACTAAATATCTCAGAATCATAGCAAATGAAATCCAAAATATCTGCATAAAAGTAGGGTTCAGAAGGAAAACACATTTTTTGCAGTTTAAGGGGTCTGACCCTTTAACACCTTAATTGTGTGGTTTTCATCTCACCACTTTTAGTTAGTTTTGTCAGATATTATTATGTCGCTGTTAGATGTTGTGTATATCATTTTCATTATAGTTTATTACACAGCTTTGTTAAATACTCGATTCTGATTGGTCAATAACAGCATTCTTAGGTCTGTTAATTCGCAAGCGCAGAATGTTGCTATGGATGCGTCATGATCGTAGACTCTGGAGGAGTAATAACATAATTTTGAAATTAATAATATCATTTTTTAATTAATATTTTCTGTCAAATTATTGATTTTTTTAGTAAGTAGCCCTGTAATAAGCAGGATAATGTTCAATGAGCAGGTCATTATTGCAAAATAAACCCCTTCAGGGTGACTGAAGACCCCTGCATCACTTTGAAGGGGTTTATTTCACAATAATGACCTGTTCAAATATATTATCCCTTACATAGTAAATGCATTAATGTGGACCCCAGGATAAATATCCAATGGTGTTAAAACAGCTGATGTAGCTCTAAATAATCAATTTACATCAGGCCAAAGTAGGCCTTGCAGCTGGATTTCAAATAAATATAACTAGGTTATGCTAACAAGCCTACAAAGGCTAAATGAACCTCTACTGCAATCTTGTCACATGACTTGAAGGCTATTACTCTAGTAATAATGATAATAACAGAATATGTACATGAACCAATGTGAATATACAAGTATTTCCTCAGTAAGAGGAGCTTTCAGCTGCAGTAAAGCATTCCTATCCAGCTGTCATATGCATATTTTTCTTAGACCCAACTGTAAGGTAACACACTAAAAAAATGATTGAAAAGGGTGAGGGTTATGATTATAAGACCTCCTGCTTGCTTTTGCCTAGGGGCCCTGAAAATGAGTAATTCCACCCCTGATGGTAAGGAGACGACGATGGTGATGACGGTGTCGAGCTCTTACTCTCTCGGGAACGTTCCTTGCCCCTGAGGATCAGGCTGGAAACATGCTGCTCTCGCCGATGCCTCTCCTGCTCCTTCTCCTGCTGGTTCTGCTGCTGCTGCTGCTGCTCCAGACGACGCTCCTTCTCTGCAAGTTCCTGCTGCTGTTTCATGGCCTGGAGCTCCTGCTGGAGCTGAGAAACACCCGGGCTTCAAGTCAGCATATGGAGAGCAACACTGATAAATATATTTTTTAAAAAGACCGTGGCTTATGTGAACTTTTTATGCTATTTTGCTGCGATAGACTATTTTGTACTCGTCTGTAAAAACAAGACTCACACTGCTCTGTAATGTATTGCTCAACACTCCTAGTCTCGCTGTGCTGAGTTGTCTCTTCTTTTCTGCACTCTGTGATGTTGTCCTGAGCTATAATGTTTTCTACTGATCTGCACTATGCCATGCTGTTCTGTTTTGTACATTGTGCTGCTGTGCTGTGCCACTGTGTACACCGCTGCGGTGCTGTCCTCCATACAACTGTTCAGTGCAATGCTGACCTTGAGGTGCTCCTGGAGCTGAGCCTGGTGCTGACGGGTCAACTTCTCATGCTGCTTCTGGAACTCGCTGATTAGTAGCTGCTTCTGGATCTGCTGCTGTTTCTGAATGAGGAGCAGCTCCTGCTGCAGCTGCCGCTCCCACAAACCTGGGTCCGAGCCGGGGCCCAGCATCCTCAGATCAGTGCGCAGGTCCAATGGGGATAAGGGCTCCACAGCCAATGGCACGTCTGGCTTAATGTCCACTGTGGATCGCGGAGAGGAAAGCAAAGAGAGAATAAAAGAGAAAAAAAGATTTGTTAGTTCCATAACACCTTTACCCATAACAATTCAAATCATGCGACTGGAATAAGTGGACAGGGTCCTAAAAGTGAAGCCAATGCTGAAGTGCCTTAAAAGGATATTCCACCCCTACATGATAATCCACTCAATATGTACTCATCCCTATGCCGATGTGAGGATGGGTGAAGACCTTCAGTTCACAAAACAATCATGGAGTTTCAGCAGAAAACAGGGTTGCAGCCAAATCTGGTATAATGGCAGTGAATGGCGACCACGGATAAAATGTAAAAAAAAAATTTAAAAAAGAACACAAAACAAACACAAAATGTCTCCATCCTGCTCATGTGGTGTAATCCAAGTGTCTGTGAGCCGCGACATTAAAATTTAACCACAAAAGACCCCATTTACACCATGTTTTTGGCCGAAATGTCAACTGTAGCATGCAGCAGGTAGCAAGTAATCATGGCGTCAATCTCGCGATATTTCCACACGTGCATCCATTAAGAGATATGCGAAGTCTTGCGATACATCGGCGCTATGTTTACATGCTACCTGGGAGGCTACAGTTGACATTTCAGCTAAAAACATGGTGTAAATGGCATCTTTTGTGCTTAAAGTTTAATGTCGCAGCTCGTGGACACTTGGATTATACCAGACGAACAGGATGGAGACATTTTGTGTTCTTTTTTTCTTTTCTTTTTTTACATTTTATCCATGGTCACCATTCACTGCCATTAGTTGCAACCCCGTTTTCTGCTGAAACTCCAGGCTTGTTTTGTGAACTGAAGATCTTCACCCATCCTCACATCAGTAGAGGGGTGAGTACATATTGAGTGGACTATTATTCTGCAGTGGAATATCGCTTTAAACCTGCATTCTTTCTAATGGCCAGTCAGGGGCAGCTCCACTGGCTGCATTGTACCTCTCACTCAATTTATTACCTCAGTAAACATTTTTCTGATGAGTTTATGGTCTCAATCGCCAGTTTCAAGTCTTCTTTACAGCATAATTTTCATTTGATAAATTATGGTCTAATTTTGAGTAAAATAGATGATAAGGCAGGGAATGCTTTAGGATGGGGCTCAGTGAGTCTGTCAAGTGCAACACACAGTGCTCACAAAACTCACATCAAACTGTTAAAGTATTGATCAAATGTGGATCAAAATTCTGTTGCTACATTGGCATTATTATTAGACAGTAAGATAACCCAAAGGCACATGATAAATACATACTTAGAGCCAAAATAATCAATTAGCAACCGCAGCTATATACAACCAGATCATTACAGTATCCCAGCAATGCTATGAGCAAAAAAAGTGATCCCATGACCTCCTACAGTTCTCCCCTTCATCACTGACTCTAGCTAGCATGTGCTTGTATGATACTATTTCGAACATAGAATCAGTCTGTTTTTTTAAGTCCGGAGGGGATATCCATAATCTGAAGATCACTCAGGCAGCCATGACAACCTCTACATTTATCACTGCAAGTCACATTTTGATACATCCTACATTGCCTATTTCCCACTTTCTGAAACATATTTTAATGTACTGTCTAGTTGTAATACAAGAAAGATTGCAAACCTGCAGGCCGTCATTATTTCGTGCTGAACGGATGAGCTAAAAACCAGGCACTGGCCAAGTCATGGTACGCCATCCACCAGTCCATTCTCTGTGTGGTATTGCACATGCACTACTTGCAAAAAAACAAGATGCCAACCCCGATAATGTCAAACCAGAGGCTTCAAAACGGTAGTCCACAAACCACCTTGTGACATCACAATTGCTCCATCCACTTATTCTACTGTCAAAAGGTGGCCATGGATAGTCTATCTGTATATTGATGTAGAGCAAAAACGTGGTGTTCAGAGTTAAAAAAGACAGGACCAAAAGAATTCTAAAAATGAGGTGTGGAGATTTAAAAATGAAAAGATAAAGAATGAGGGGGGGGAATAAGAAGGCTCAGAAATGAGGAGCACTGCTTTCTCTCCTATGATCGTCAGAAACCTGCAATTATAATAGCTTCTGTAAACAAACATGGGATCACATCCGTCAGCAAGGAGTCTACAGGGAGCAGCTGTATAACAGTCTCAGTGGACATTTGGCACGGAATGCTGGTGGTCATTTAAAGTATTTACATAAATCCTATCTTCCCACTGTATGATAAATAAATAAAGGGAGTCCTTCTCCCTTGTCTGTACCAGAACATCATGCAGATATCCTGTCTTAACATAAATGATTGAAGGCAAAGTAGTTTGTGTCCCTGGATCCCACCATGTGTTTGTGAATTCATGTTCCTGTGATCTTTCTATCTCTGTTCTTGAGTGCAGACACTGCAGTGAGTGTGCATCGGTAAGAACTGCCTTTGTCTTTGACAACTACCTCCATTATAAGTAATTGCCAGATACAAAGTGAGAGGGCATCCCTTTGGTCTCCAAGCTCTATATATAGGCTGTTCCACAGAGGAAATCAATAGCCAGTTAAGAACATAGGAGACAGGGCTACTTCATCTCTCTACTCCATAGAGGATGATTAGCGATTGTACAATATTTTTTATCTTTTTTTTTCGCTTCTGTTTTCATCCATGCTATGTATCTAGTTGAATCCTTGCTACAGCAAGAACTTATTACCTCTTTGAACCAATTTTAGATATTAAATAAGGTATTTAGATTTTATTTGATCAGTGATTAAATAAAAATGTCAAAATCTTGGAAAAAAATATATGTTAGTTATGCTGATCATGATGTGACATTTAAGGAAGGGTACATATTGTCCAGACTGTGTAATGTCTCTTCCATTTTGAGACCAGAGGAATATTCAAACCTACTTAAAATTCCAGTGGCTGGAGGGAGATTTATTGAGTGCATTCATTGCTGTAATCTTCTCAAGGGTCACATTTGAGGGAACAAACACAGCCAATGTTACTACACCACCTGTTCTTTGGAAGCATGAGAGGAAACCAACACGCTACAATTTATATCTTCACATAAATAATCTTGTGTTGGTCCTGTCATGCATTTATCCTCATTAACTAAAATAAAACGCCAATAAAAAGGAGTTTAAACCTGCCAAGAGAAGCAGACTACAGTGGCCATCAATTAAGAAGCAGTGCCCTCCTGTTCACTGATGCTGCGTGGAGCTCACTGGCGCCCATTTGTTTTGTCATGTAGCCTGTTTTTCATTGCCACCATTCCATGTGTATGCGGTGGTGATGATTATAAATAGAAACATAAAAGCAAGTGGCGCAATCCTGGTCTGTGACAACCCCCACACCCTAGTATCCACCACCCTAACTTGCCGCTGCCATGGCAACGCTGGCGACGTAATTATGTCTCCCCATCCTGCAGATATCGAGTCTCACTGCATGTCATCTCCTGCCTACAGTGGCAATGTGACATGTTGACTATTATATC
This sequence comes from Lutjanus campechanus, assembly GCA_027495735.1. NCBI lineage: Eukaryota > Metazoa > Chordata > Actinopteri > Lutjaniformes > Lutjanidae > Lutjanus > Lutjanus campechanus. Next base: position 14,111 of record JAJHUR010092884.1, read on the forward strand.
AGCCTTTCTGCTCTTATATAAGAAAGGAGTCCCCAGCAGAGAGAGACAGAGAGGAAAGCATTACAAAACCCTCCAACACACACACAAATACACACACAGTAGATATTCAGTGGCTAAGTGATAACTTGTCTTAAAACATGTTCAAAGAGTGAAGACAGCTAGAGGGGACTCCCGTGTTGTAATTTTTCTTTCTGTATTCTAAAAACAGCTCCAATCAAATGACAGAAGAGGGCAGGCGCGGAGAGAACAGGCACCTGTAGAACAGACCCTTCTCTCCTGACAGGGAATATTAATCTTAGCTTGTAAGTACTTGACAAAGGACTCTTTTGTAGCAGGCGCCGTTCCAGTCAGGGGCAGCCGTGAACCTGTGAACCATTGAAGGGCTCAGAGAGTCAGACAGCCTTAGTGCTACTTTTTCCTAATGGACCTAAATATAGCAACAAAAAAACACCTGCTGCCTGGGAGAATTCACCACTGAGATATCTAATTAATCTCATATTTCATTCTGTACCCTGACTGTGACTGGCATTAAGGATCTTCACTTTGATCTGCACATCAAGCTGAGCCTCCATCAGAAAATCTCAGACAGTGGTTTAACAGGATGGGAAGAGGGGGGAGGAGGAGTGTGAAAGCTTAAGCCACCTTTGATAACCAAGGCTGTATGAAATGGCCCTTGAGGAAACCGCAACAGCCTCATGTGCCTGTTCCGCTCTTGTCCACCGTGCCGGCGAGAATAACGCCGGATGGAATGACAATGTTGAGGGAACATAATAAGGTCCTAAAGGTAGGTAGGCATTGTTCGGGCTCTGCTGAAACCTCTGCCTAATGTATAATTTACAAGTTACATTCCTCATGACTGACATTGTTGTCTATGCTGATTGAAACAGAGAAAAGGTCAAAATGTGCCTTTGTCAATGTACTTTACTCAACCACAGAATACATTAGAGTTACGCACCAACTGCCCCAAATTTACATCTGATATATTTCTGTCAAACGCACCCTGAAACTACCCGAAACTGAAATCTGCTGTTTCTGTATTACCAAAAAAACTCCTTAGGCAGAGGAGAATACGGAACCACCAGTAACTAGGGCTAAATATAAATGCTTTTCTGAGCAGGGTCTTAATATAGACAATGTGCGAAAGACTGTCACAGTTGTGAGGCCGCCTGCTCAATTTAACACGGGCAAAAATAAAAGCGCAGTGTTGCATTTATGTAACTTTCGGGTCACTTTTGAAATGATCACTCGCAAAGAGGAGCCTGCCACTTCTGGTTCAGTGGTCCTTTTAGTGCCATTGGTGATAATGACCCTTGATATGTATACTTTTTTTTTGCGTGTGAAAGCGAGCTGCTTCCTGATTGGCGGAAAGTGCACAGAAGTGTCTCTAGGCACTGGTAAACAAGAGATTTATGAATGACAGGTCCCAAATTTGTTTTTAGCACAAGGGAGCGACAAGCACCCTGCCCCATGCCCAAATTCCTCCCTGTGGAGGGCCCACTGAGGGGGGATAGGGTGACTCATGGCCTGTGACCACACTCCCACTGCAGCGTCGCACCGCCAGTGTCCCCAAAGTGTTTATTTCTATAACCGATCTGCCTCTCATTAGCCTTGGTGGCGGTTAGAGTGACAATCACAGCCTTAATTTGAGATGTTGGATGGCTGTCTTTTTTTGCCTCAGGCCACATTAGCAGGCTTCCCACCCCGGAGAGAGAATAGACACACATCACCAGTGAAGTGACATTACTATTACATATGAGGAGTATGAAAGGCACAGATATATCTAATAAAAAATTATCAGCAGAAGTCATTATGCAGGCTCGTGTTGGACTTGACATTTCAATGTAATCTTTTTTTTATCCCGCTAGCACATAAACTGACAACTAATGTGATAAAGGAGTTATTAACACTGTAAACATTACTGACTGAATATAAATGCTGCAGCTATTTTTACTACTTAACAAGTCAGTCTGCACCTTGAGGCACCTTTTGGTGGCAGTGAATAAGGCTAATCATATTCAAGTTTTATCAAAAAAGAAAAAAAAATGGTGCTGTAACACAAAACATATTGTATTTAGTGTTGACGGGTAAGTGCTGATAAAGTAATTAACAGCCCATTTTGTTGTTAAAGGTGCCCTGTGGAGTTTTCTTGTAAACAAAAGTTATGTTTACATTCTGTGTTATTCAACAAAATGAACTGTGTGTGCATCCTTAAGGTCTGACAAATATTTTGAGCGCATTTCCTAATGATATATTATGAAGCCTTCATTGTTTACATCCATGTTTACTAGCTAAGCGTCTTCTTCTTCCCTGCCTTTGCTGGCACTTTGTAAAATATCTTGGCATGTTATCACCACCTGTTGATCAGTGGAATAGTGTGACACCATTGGTAACAGTCCCATAGCACTACTAGTGGTCAAACACTCCAATGTTAGGCTTAGCAGAGTTGTTTTTCAGTAATAATAGTAATGCATATATTACAGGCACTGTGAAAGGAAAAAAATATCCAGAAAAAATATTATTTATTCAAATATACAATAGGTAAATTATGCCGCAAGGGGTCTCTCACACATTAAAACAATAACAAAAGTAGTCTGATGATGAAGTAGTGTGGAGTCATGGGAGTTGTTGTTGTTGTTGTTGTCTGACGACATGACTCAGGCAGAAATCATGTTCACGGACGAGATAATATTTAAGTTTTATTCACGTTATGTTTAGTCACATTCATCGACTTCCTCACTCTCTGACATATTTAACGTATTCTGTGTTCTTCTGGAAGCTATAACAACTAGCTAGCAATGGCTAGTAGGAAATGCACTGTTACCTTGAATAAATGATAGATTTCCCTGTGTTTGACCATTGTTAGAAACATTTGGGATAATGTACTATAAATACACAGTTCAACGAAATATATATCTATGTCTAGCGTTTTTAGATATTTTAATGCAGAAATATTACATATTAGAGCTTTAATTGTGTTTGAGCTTGAGCTTTAAATGTTACTGTTGCACTTTTGTAAAAGTTACATTTGCAAGAAATTAAAAAAAACCACAATACATATATACATATGATATATATAGATAGATATACATATGAGCTGATTTACCTTGTCATGGTCTCAGTCTCAAATGTAGCAAATAAACAATATAAAAATGTATGTAAATACTATGTTACATATGGTTACAGGTTATACCTGATTTTTACAGAATTCCCTCAAAGCTGCTTTCTGGCTTAAAATTGGTACAAGCTCCAAAACATCACCACAAGTAAAGTTGTTGTCAGAGTATTAACCCAATATGATACTGATCATGTATCATCATATACTGTATATACAGAGTATATTTTATTAATGAAATGCCAGTTTTGTCAATAAACATCATGGCACACTTTGTGTTTACACTTTAAACATGTTGTATGTCGCTCGTATTTAGTGTCTAGTGTGCACTAGAGATGGTTGCTGATCTAAATTCCCTGTCTGGCAGTATAAATAGAACCAGAGATACAGAAGATGTTTGAGGGCAAAAATAAGCTGATGCTTGGGACTGCAATGTGGCGCTGGATCTCTCATTAAGTGCCTTGTTATTTTGAGCAGCTGGCATGTCTAAAGCAAGAAACAGGTCTTTATTTTTAAGACTCAGGCTCGTCCTTGCAGCTGAGCCAGAGCTGTGGCTTGCAGGCTATCTGCTAACAAAGAGAGCTGAGCTGAACCACCACGAGCCTTTCAACTGAGGGGTGCCAGGAGTCCAGTCTTCTCCTGTCCTGCCACTATGTCAAACTGTCTCACAAAACAACACACAAAATGATATATACTGAATCTCTATATGAGCAACAACAAGGAGAAAACCCAGGAAACTGTGGGTGATAAATAGCAAATTCATCTGTCAAGACTTTTTTAATGATTATTCTATCCTCTGTGGAAAATGCAGGCACCAGATCTTACAGTCAATAAAATTCCTAATAAAACTATCATAAAGAGCCACAGGAAACCCTCCAACCAGAGTAAAGCATCCTTAACGTCACTGATAAAAACACAACCCATAAACTGTGCTTTTCTACAAAAAACAGAACAAATGTGCAAAACATATAATATATCGTTAGTTGGGCTTTCTGATCGACATGCTCTTCCCCTTAATGGCTTAAAATAATAACTTACTTCATCATTCTTATAATAAGCAACTGTTAAGCATACTGAAACAATATCTCATAGGCTATTCATTTGTGTTATTTTGTACAGTCTTTCTAACTGAGCATTTCCAGGACACACAGTGAGGCAACCTGAATGGAGGCAGGGTACAGAGAAGAGGACTTGAAAGGTGCAGCATTGTTATTGTCTGAAAGGTCCCTATTGATGGGAGTGTGTGCGATATTTTACATAATATTTTGCATTCATGGGGGAGCTAATTAATGTTCCCTTGTTCGAGAGGCTGCATGAGGACCGTTTTTGTCAGAACTTTGATGTTACTGACACTGATCAAAATAAAAATGGGAGTATAACCTTTATCATGATGTTCCACTTGAAAACAGTAGCAACACTATCAACAAAAATGTCAAGAAGTTCACTTTAGAAAACAGTGCACAAACAAGGATCAATTAACCAACAACATTTCTGACAATAGATGAATGTCCTAAATAGAACTGCAATGATTAATAGATTATCAATCAACTATTAAATTAATCACCAACTATTTTGATAAACTATTAATTGTTTTGAGTATTTTTTAAATAAAAAGTTTAGCAGTAGTTTTGGTGAAAAGGTCCAAGTTATCTTCTTTAAGCTTCTCAAATATTAATATTTTCTGGTTTCTTTACTCCTCTATGACAGTAAACAGAATATCTTTGGGTTGTGGACAAAACAAGAAATTTGAAGATGTCACCCCGGGCTTTGGACAAAAGTTATCAGAATTTTTCACCATTTTCTGACATTTTATGGACCAAACAACAAATCAATTAATCGACAAAATAATCAACAGATTAATCAATAATGAAAATAATCGTTATTTGCAGGCCTAATTCTAAAACATTCATACACAGCTCATAATAAACGCACCAACAGGTCTGTCCTAAAGGGACTGTGTCTGCTCTAACAAACAACACTTACATGACAGCCAGAAAACTCATACAAAGTCATCCTGGAGTAGCATTTTTAGACAGATAATGTTAGTCACTGTCAAGTGATTTACTATAAAAGTGGAAAGAACAAATTAAACAGGCAAATGACAGAATTCTCTATAAATATCTGTTCCAAACCGCTGTTATATCAGGAGCATGCCGAGATGGAATGATAACGCACAGACGCCTAATCTTAGCAGGCTAATGCCATAAGCTGAAAATAACTCACCTAAGAATAGCTGACCCACAGAATAAGCAAGGAGCCCGGATTCAGGCACTCGGTGTATCTGTTGTTTGGCTCACAGGCCGCTAAGACAGAAGAAGAAAGCCCTGCTCCTGTAGCCTGATAGTCAAATAACCTGCTCTATTGACAGACATGGAATGTGTCATCCCCCTGTCATCCTCCTGCCTTATTTTTAAATCTCCTCACGTTTAACCCACTGCCTCTGGATGTTTTCAGTCACCCGTTTTACTTGCCTGAAGTCACACCAGCGGTGGTGTTTTTTTTGCTTTTTTTGATGAGAGTTTTTAACTTGTGTTTTTGTCACAAAGAATAGTGAGTTAACAGTTAAAGTAAAAAAAAAAATCTAAATGCACATTTAACAGTTAGTTTAAACAGTTCCACATCATGTTCTCCATCCTATAGTTGGCTAATCGTAGCTAATGTTGTGACAACTAAAAGGTCACAATATTTTTCGGTAAATAAAGCACTCACATGACTCAGTCTGTACTTTCTCATTACACATGCTTCTCAGCATTGTCATGTGAGTTGACAATGTTTTCACAGGACACAATGCTTCAGCTAGTCTCAACTAATATCCAGAGACAATTTTCACATTTTATCAATAGCCACATGCTGACAAAAAAACAAAAGCAATAAGGTGTGACTCATCTTGAGTCAATACAGTGAATAGACGTTACTCATAGTGATGTCAACCGTGTACTCTTCAATTCAATTCTTGTGTTAAAAATAGAAACAGTCAATGTCTGTGGTAAATATCCTGAGAGAAACCTTTCAGTTGCCCCCTTAGTATTTCTGTCACAGTTTTTCCTGTTCCCTGAAAAGTGCACACTGACATGGAAGCTCGCAAAACACAACATCCCTTTCATGTTCACAGTGACTCATTTCAGGCAACTACAGCATGGGAATAGTGTTAACACATTTCCTCATTTTAGTAGGAAAACACTCTATGCATGTTAGATGTATTAGGACAAACAGCACTTTTTAAACTCATTACAAGACACCTTTTAGCACAGATTAAGATTAAAGAATCCCACTGGGAAATCATGAAGCAACATTTACCATCACAAAAGCAAATACCTTGATTCAGGAAGAAGAAGTGCCTGATCCTACCACGTTGCTGAGCTGAGAAGCTTTGAGTTCTCTGTTTTCACACAGAATGAAAGACCGGCTGAGCGCAAAGAGTTGAGAGTATGTGAGAAGAGAGGGAGAGAGGGACGGAGTGAAATGTGTGCGAGAGAGGCACAGAAGGAGATAGCAGAGAAGTAGGAACAGATTCAGAGATAGAGGAGATTGGAATGCAAAGAGAGGAAGAGGGGGGGAAAAAAAGGAGATTCCTCAAGAGGAGTAGAAACGCCGGGCTGTGTGATCACCTGAGTTGTTCACGTTGTGCATCTTGCTCTGGTTGGGAAACTGCTGGTGTCCAACGCGCCCTTCTGTTGTGGAGAAACTTGACTCGCCCTCGTAAATCGTCTGCAGCATACTCCACTCAGCGCTCAGGTCTCATTGCAAGCCTTGCGTTTCCTGTCACCAAGAGCCACCCCTCAGCCACTCAGGGGAGAGACCACGACAACAGGCTTCCTCTGCTCTGCCTCCTCCTCTGATAAAACCACTCTGACTGTAAGAGCAATAACACAAACTGCACACTCTCTCTGCAGGGCTGCTACTCTCCCCGGTACCTTGCTTGTCTCAGTCTGGTCCAAACACTAACAGTTTTAGGAGATGACAAGTCCAGCTTTTTTCTTTTTCTTATCTGCCTTTCTGCCTATTTCTATCCAGTCTGTGGCTTTTTTTTTTCTCTCCTCAGCAAAGTGTCTGAGCAGAGACGGAGAAAAATGAAAAGCTGAGTTGCTAGGAAAGCCGTGTACTGTGCACTGAGCACCTCGCCGAGGCAGTAATGCAAGCCAGGGAGGGAGCAAGCTTCATTTGCATGTGAATCAACAACTGCGTGGCCCACAGGTGACAGAAATAGAACAATGGCCAGCCCTGGCTAAAAATAGGTCAGGCGAGGCGCGGGGATTGGAGCAGCATTGATGCGTTTAAAAATACCACACCAAACACAGCTGTCTTCTTCAGCTCCTGCCAGAAGGCATGTCTCCTGACTCCCTCTCTGCAGATGGAGGCTTGATTCTCCCCTCTCTTTCTCTCTTTTCTGATTTGTTGAACCAGTCTCTCTCATTCAGTCTATTTGTGTCTTTATTTTGTTCTCTCAGGTACATGGCTGGAATGATCCATCTCTGCCTTCGTGTACTAAAAGAGGCACATGTAAAGTTTACCTCTGCATAGTCTATGTAATGTCAAAGGTTTTGTAAAAATTCTGCTTTGCTTTTATTTGAATCACAAAACATAAAAATAGTGGCTTTAGATTTTTTTTTTTTTTTTTGGCAAATAGTACAATTTTTTTGAAGATATATTTCATTCAAACACAAATGCAACAGCAATTAAAGCTACTCTTGATTCTGGAGGCTCCTTTAGACAAAAGTGGTAGTGTTTCCACCCTAATAACCACAAAATAATGTAAAAAACAAAAATTATCTGAAGAAAAATCTCTTCCTGTTTCTTTTTAACTTGCTAACGTGCAACTCATTTCACTTTTCCTGTGAAAATGTAAACACAGATTTGTTTCATCCGATGTTGAGGAGACTGATATTTTTATGCTATTTAGCAGTACACAACATATATTTCAATACATATTTTCTCTAAAATAGCATACCATAAATTCTCAAATACTGTGAACTTATGATGATTTTATACAATATAATGCATTTCTGTCAATTAAACAACCCAACAAATAGGGCTGGGTGATATTAACAAAATTAACTAAATTAAATATCACTATATTTTTGACAGAATACCTCAATATTGATAATGCAGCAATATTGCAGGTATGACTACTGGTGCATTCACAAAAAGATTTTTGTTAAATAATCTAATGTGGATGTAATGACTAAGTGGGTAAAGGCAAATAATATAAGACAATTAGAAAATTACTTTACTGTAATGCAGCCTTTAAAACCAGAGGAGAACATTTATTCTACTTCACCATATAATGATATCAAAAAACTAAGACAACATCTAGTCTCATATCATGATATCAATATAATATTGATATATTGCCCAGCCTTACAATGCAAACACAAATGCAATTGCATTTAAAGCTACTACAAGGAACTTTTGATTCTGGAGGCTCGTGTGGACAAAAGTGGCAGTGCTTCCACCAGAGGCACGACGAAATATAATGTCAAAAATAAAGTTATCTGAAGAAATGTCTCCTGTTTTTTTTGTAGCAAACGTGCTATGGGAAAATGTAAACACAGGCTCTTTTCATCTTATTTCAAGAAGACTCTGACCCGGTGGTAAGCATTAAGAACACTGTATCGAAATAGCCAGTCTTCTTGGTAATGGTCTTGTTAACTTATGTAGGTCATGTAGAGCCATCGTCATAAATTGAGACTGTTTCATAAACAGTTAAAAACTCCTTGTATTAGCTTCAAATAAAACGAAATATTCATGTGTGACAAAAACCCAACAAGATGTGTTATATCAAGTGAGAAACCAAATGAACACTGTGCTCATTTAAGACTCCGACTGTAACCTCGCTGCATTAGCTTAGTGTGTGTGCAGGGTTCAGTCAGTGTGTATCCAGGGCAGTACTGCTACTCAGGAAGCATGCTTTCAGCTAGCCAAGGAAGCCAACTGTAAGATGCCATAACAGCATGATCACAATTACATAAACCTCTCAAACTGTGTCAAGAACACCTCTTCAGGATTACACATCCCATTTCCTTGAAACACTCTTGATGCTGTATAATACGGGATTTTCAAAATGACAAACAAAGCACTACAGTAACACAAGCATGTCAAGAATACTGAATTTTGAAAAGAATACTGAATTTTGAGCACAAAGTTGTTATATAGTAGGACTTTTTCAATTAATATTACATCCCAAACTGGCAGAGATCCATAGTTAATATAATCTGACTCCAGCCCATAAAAGTCAAGTCAAATGTTCTATCTGACCACTGATGCAGGGCTGGGTTTGTGGCCAAGCAGCCTGTGCCTTTAAATTTTTCATCTTCCTTCATAATTTGACCTGTCCCCCAGCCAGGGGCGTGGAGCCAGCATGGCTATTTTTAGGTCCTGAGCTCTGACGACTCGGCTACAGAGACACAGAGAAGGAGTTTTACTGTGTTGTTTCAGCTGGACAAACATTTAACCCCTCAATCCTTTTATCACAGCATAACCAAGAAGCCAAGAAGGAAATACAGAGCCTGCAGGCTCGCCCCAGACACAAAACAACTACCCATGTATCATACTGTGCTACTTGATTATTCATAAACAGAGACAACAAGAGCACTGTGCATACATTTGTTTTGATCCTTTACTACTTCTCTTCAGTAACAAAACTCTAATTAATTATCTTTTTTTTTTTAATCGTTTAAAATGATTTTCACTATGATACTCATAAAACATTGTGGCAAATCTTTCAAGAAACAGTTCTCCAATTTTTATAGTGAAACATATTTAGCAAACTCGTGATCTTCTTGAATTAGTTTTGGCATTCAAGTTGGATAAGATGGTGTGAGAGATAACAAGCCTTCAAGTCCAAGGTAATGATGGCTAAAGACCCAGAGCTCCATCTGTCACAGTATCTGTCAGAGCAGGCAAGCTCTGACCCTGTGGGCTGACCTTAACACAGACTAAGGCATAATTGATCAAAAAAGGAAGTAAGGCTGTCACATGAATGATGATTATCATGACAATGGGATCCCTATTTATATGACAATGCGATTTAGTTTAAGTCTTGACAAAATCCTGGAATTAAAAGGTCAAAACATATTTAGAAATGTTCTGCTTACTCTGTTTTTTTCCACTACTACACAATAAAAATACTATTATGCTGCAAACTCAGAGGCTATTTTGCCATTTTGTTCTGATCATTCCTATCTGGATTACTTTATGTGTATACTCTATTTGTTAATTGTTTTTTTTGTTTTTTTTTTTACAGAATGTCCTGAATCATAGATTTGTGCTTTAGGTCACACCTTATAATAACTGTCATTAATAAATGGTAAATTCATCATTAAACTTTAGTTAATAGTTATTCCACAGTTAACAAATAAGGAAATGATAATCAACTATATTTACTAAATATCAGTAGTGCTATAATTTATGCTATCATTAGTTTGTGTAATATAAATAATGAATCTATAAATTATATATTGTATTATAGCTGATAAGAGACGATCACACACTCATTACTTTCTGAACTTAAGTGTTTGTTAATTATAACTAAATTATTCTAAAACCCTTAAGAAATCATTTCAGAGAAAGGTGGATCTTTTCCGGAAACCCACCCCAGGTGCCACCCTATTATCCTCAGATATGACTGTCTATATGTCTTGTGAGAGGAGGGACTTTAGTTTGAACTAACGTTTTGATTATTATTTATAAATGTGCATTGTTTTCTTCAGTATGTGGCATTTTTTTTATAAGGTTAATTTACCTTATGGATCATTTTAAAACACAGGGTGTATAATTATATTTCAGTTGTTGTTCTCTGCTACTCACAAAAACAAAAACTATGTTACAACTACTATATACAGCAAATGGGTGAATAAATAACAAAAATAAAACCATTTTTCATGTTGGAAGGCTAAGAATTTAGGTGTCTCAGCCTAAAGAAGCAGAATGGAGGATGAAGAATGGAGGAAGAAGAAAGTCTGGAAGCTTTATATTTGTATGGAGCCACTCTGTCGTGTTGTGACTGGTCAGATTATTTATCCTTAAAATAAAAAATTAAATACGCTAATGTAAGAAACTGATACTGTAATGTGAGTAAAGTAGATATGAAAAATGTAAATCAATGTTAATCCAACGTGTGTGCATTCGCGGTCCTGTGTATATGCACATGCATATATGTTTTTGCAGGTTTTGTGCCTGGGGCAGCTACAGCGTCATAATGTCGGCCACTGACCAACCTGTTTTCCATTTTTGGTAAATGCTTAATAAAGTTGTATAGTGCATCTACAAATATTAGCTGGATGACCCAGCTTTATGAGGGTATTGCTTTACATTTGCTCAATGAATGCTTTATAAAGCTTATATGAACATTATTTGAATGTATGCTAACAGTGAAAAAAAATAATGGTTATTATAAAGCAGTACAGTGCTTTATTTTTTACAAAGATATAAGAAATCAAACTGATTTATATGCTATGTACAGTAAGTGAGTAACTACTTTTCATTATAATCTTTAAGAACCTTGGTTGAACTGCCCTACTGCTCCTCAAAAAAAAAAAAACAGAGCCATTTCAGTGGGACATGTTAGCAGCGATTAACCTACACTTTTTATTTATAACTAGCTTCCTGAGGCTGATGAGGGATTGTGGGATTGGAAATAGCTCTGTCCAATAGGCAGAGTCCAGTAAACCTGCAATGTGGCAAGCCCATTATAGCTCCTACTGCGTCACTGGCGGCCTTTGTCTACTTTAGTCCTATTAAAGCATTTAAGTGTGAACGTCAGCGTCCCTGCTGGAGAGCCACTTCGCTCTGCTCTCCAGGGCCAGGGCTCGACTGTCTGTCACCTCCCTCATATCAAACACAAACTGTGTGTGCGTGTGTGTGTGTTTATGTTTTGACATCAGAACAGCGACATGGAGTTGGGGAATATTAGAGATGAGGGAACAAGTGGGCCACACCAGTGAAATGCTCCTAGCACTTTCCAAATTTAAATGAAATGGCATTATAGCTCATTTTAAAGAGCAAGAGATGTCAGTATACACACAGACACATCATCATTATGTTATTTTTTCCAACTTAAAATAATCTATTGGGACTAGAAATATAACAAAGAGATACTTCCCACCATGGTATTTCAGCTCTTTCTGTTCTATTTCGAGGAACTATGGCCTGAACTTAGTTGACTTGTTTTCTTCTACCAGATAAGCTTACTCACATTACCACAATTACTGTACCAGTTTCAAATCAACTCCCGGGTTCTGTGGCTTAATCACCATAGCACTGCTGCCTTGTGACACACTGTGCATGATGAAACCCAGCAGGGAGTCAGACTAGAGAAGGAAGGGAGCTGAAACTTAAGTGTTGCAACAGATATGAAGGGTGGACAAACACCGCTCCTTATAACTAATTTGATCCGGCAACAAAATGTTTTGTTCCCCTTAATAGCGGATGATCCATGTGTGGGAGGGAATGAGTCAGCCATGTTTTGTTGTTTCTGTGTTCTCTGAACTTTAAAGCCCTCATGCATCTCAGACGGGGGTTGTCTATTGTAAAATAAACTCATCACAGAAGGACGCTCTTAGCCCTCTTACATGATTTTAATCAATAGGTGTTTTTAGAATCTGTTTTCCTTTACCATCTCCCTGACCTCCTCCATATTGCTTGTCTTCCTGCCTGTGTGGATGCAGAGTTTCATCATGCCACCCTGGGAGGACTGTGCCGGATGTGTTCATTGTCAGGTGCTGGTTCCTCCAGTCAGAAGGGATGTTCCTCCCAAGAGGCAGGCTGCATACTAACAGCAACTTCTGACGTAACCTGACTTTCTGACTTTCTTCTCTCTAGTGGCCTCCCCACAGCTCTTGGGGCAGCCCTGGTACAGGAGGGAAATTACCTCTCCACAGCAATTACCTCAATGCTCGCCATCTTACATACATGAGCCCCTGATGAGTCACCAGTGCCAACTGTAGAAGAGTTCCTAGATCAATTTAGTGAGTGAAGCTGCTGCCCCAGTCTTTGCATGTTAAGCACAGCATAGAGTCCTGCACTAAGCCAGGTAACCCACAAAAAAGGTTGTGTAACAGGTAAACAATACATGATATATTATACAAAATATTAATTCAAGGGTAACTAATTGTGGGTCGGCAGTGGGTGAGAACATTAATGCAATACATACAATAAAATAATATGTGTTTTTGTTTTATTTTATTTTATTTAGTCTCTTTTCATATATGAAGACCCCATGCAGACTTGTGATTATAATCACAAGTCTGCATGGGGTCTCTTATTTTGAAAAGTGACTGAATTCTCTATGCTTTTTCTGTGTCTGACTTCCTGCGAGCTCGATCTGTTCTGTGCAGCTTGACATGGCATCTGTCAAAAAAAGATTTGGCGCATATTCTGTGCAGAGCAGAGCGGAGAGCTGCTTCTGGGATGCAATGCGTCACCTCTGGTGGAATCATAAGCATCGAGTATAGCCATGATCAGCTCCGGTGGCTGCAGCACAGCCATAGTGCAATGCTGCTGTGCCCAGTGGGTTCAAGCCATCGTAAATTAAAATGATTGTGCATTATTTTTGACATTCAAATCCACTAAGCCTAATCAGCTGGCTGATTTTATTTTACTCTGAAAGCCTATGACCCCATATCTACCAAAAAATGGGATGTCACTATCTGATTTGACAGCGACGTAGGCTAGCTGCTAGCTAAAATGCTTGATGTAAGTGCAAAAAGAGCCAAATTATGGACGATACATTGTCGAAGGCTGGGTGGGATGTTTGGGAATATATTGGTGTGATTAGAGACTGAGAGAATATTGACTGCTGTGTAAAAATTGTGCCATAAAGTATCAGCTTCTGATAGCAGAAAGTTAGCACCATCATCGCTGAGGGAACACACTGACAGCTGCAGGAGCTCAGGTGCTGCGCCAGTTTAGAACATCACTGAGTGACTGTGTATGTGTGTTTAACTACAGGTCAGGATGCAGGACTTACATTAACGTTTCAGACAGGTCCAGATTTGACTTGGAGATAATTGCAGGTGATGAGTTGGTTCTAATACTGAGCTCTGTGCCTGTGGGTTTGCAAAACTGGGCTGGTGCGAGACTCTGGCACAGCATGCTCTGTTGGCAACCAAGCTCAGCCATTTTACCTACTAAAAGCCACGAGTAAAGTTTTGTCACTTCAAACAGCCCATTTCCCCTTTACCTTGCGGTCAGTCTCATAAAAGCACAAAGGCACTACAACTGTTGATTTGATGGTAAAATCCAATTAGGCTGTACATCTGGATGTGTTATGTGAGTGTGTTTCCCCACTAATGATTTGGGCACTCTTGCTTTTATTGGGTTACTCTGTCTGGCGTCCTGTGGTATTTCCTGTTGGACTTTCAGGGTGATATAGAATGCACTTAACAGGTTGGATCAAATAACATGAAAAAGCATTTAAAGGCAGTCATATTTGGTACTTAATCTTGAAACATTGCCAACAAAGTTTTGCAATGCAGCTTATAATAACAGATGGAGCCAATGCAGCTTTATGTGTTTCTCTTGTGAGAAAGACTGAACATAAAAAAGACAGAGATGCTGCTATTCAAAGAGAGAAATGAATCAACACATATCCTTAAAAGTAAAAAAAAAACCTTTCAGAAAAATGTGTTCATTCATCGGCTGTGAACCCTCTATCTCAGATGTGAGAGACAGGATGAACTGTAACGGAGTACCAAAAAGGCAAAAACACAATTTCAAAGCAATTTCAAAGCCTCCACTTATTGTGCACTGACCTTGAGGTCAGTTTACTTTCTAACTTTGAATAGGTCCCTGATGCCATGCCTTCATCTGCTGCCATAGGCTTTCTAAAAATAGATGTGGCGCACAAAGGCACACTGGAAACAGAGGGCAGCTCTCAGTATTTTTACTGATCAATGTGCTCATCTCTGCTGGAAACCATTGATCCGCTGCTTGTATCAAATTGACCATGTTGTTGTGGTACAACTTCCACCCCACATTCAGTCATGACAAGCCCACTTTGTGCTCCACTTTGTCCCCCTTGTCCAGGACGTTCTCTCAAAGTAACACAAACTATTCTCCAACAATATTCTAACACCAGAAGGCTTAGCATTGATTAGAGCCTTTGGAAGATCATTCTTAATGTCAGCCGGGTTTTTAGTGAGCTACTAGCCAATGAGCATGAAGGAAGACTCAGAGAGAACTTTTCTGCCTGAAACCACAGTGTGCAGAATCATTGCATCAGTAGACCTCATTGAAATGCCTGCAGAAGTAAAATGCCTCAACTGTATCATACAAACACACATAGGCCCAAACAGACACATGTGACTTTGATGGACTCCAGCCAAGATTAGCTGACCTTAAAAAATCCCTGAGGGATTAATAAAAACAAAGGTTCTCTGTTCAGAGGCATCCTTCCCATCCACATCCTGGTAGTTGAGCCCATTTATGAGTGGATAATCATAGCATCATCCCTCCCAAGTGCCTTGAGGCTATTATCTTAATATGATAACAAAATATATATTTTTGGTATTACCACAGCTTTTGAGAAAACACATTTTTTCAGGCTTGTTTGTCTTTTGGCAAAATACCAGCATTGTTATTTCAGTCACAGGAAAAGTACAGGCAGTGTTCACCAGATTTTCTTTTAAAGGGACAAATCTCACTTCAGTGACCTGAATATGTTGAGCGGAACTTATGTAGGAATAACCCAACAACAAAACACAATGAAAACTGTAGTTATTTAACAATAGGCTATGCATACTGCTTGACTGCTATTCTGGATTTGTCAATGACCTTTAAAAACTCAGGCAAAGCTCCATTCATGGATTTTAAAGGTCCATCTAAAAGAGTGCAACAGGAAATCAAGTTTACTATGGGAAGGGTGGGCTGACGCTTATTGTCCAAGCCACTTCCACCTACGCCACCACTTCTTTACTTACCACAGCACAGTCACAGTACGCTCCCCCTGTGGTGTCTCAAAGGTCTCGGACGCAACAATACCACAGAAAAATAGCTCTTCCTCTGATTATTAAAGTAGTGCTGTGCATACCGGGAAATGTCCTACAGTGCACCCACCACCACCTCTGCTACAATGTTAATGTCTGGGTTGCTGCTCCATATACATAAACCTGGAGGGGCTCCAGATGTATTTTTAAACACTTTGCTTGGGTGACCTTGAGTTTCTGGATCTTATTACAGCATCATATTCATATATATTTTTCCACCATAGTTACAAATAAATTCACCCTGATGAGCTACACATGAGATATCCTTGTGCAGTGGAAGAGGGAGAAGCGTGGTTAAGGGGTCATCTCATTTGTTTATGGAAAACAATAATAGTGCTACAGTTTGTCTAATCAGTGATGAGTTTCTTGTGTGGTTTAAGTATTCAGCCTTGTGCTGTTTTTCCATTAAATCTGAACCAACCCATCTCTTTCTGTTGCTCTCTCTTAGTCCAATGTTTTAATTCATTATGCTTTATTGGCATAGATGTCAGCTAAACAATAGTGCTAAAGCATCAAGGACATTTAATAATAACAAGAGAAAAAAGAAAGAAACTCATCAAGTAAAATACACAAATGAATACCTAAAAAGAATAAGAAAATGGCAGAAAACAGTTCACGTCTTTTTTGCATGTTTGTTTATGTGTGTGCCATGCTATACTCGAGTATTTCTTTCTTTGTCTCTCTTACACTTAAGATTTGTCAAATCACTTTAATATCACACTGACACAATTATGTTGCTTATGTTATTCTTTGTGTTATTGCATGGCTTGTGTTAATGAAGATATTACAAATTCCTTATCCCTCTTTACAATCAGTTCATCTATTTGTGGGTTTCATCAGCTTAATTGACAGTGGAAAGCTATGAAGTAACTAAGGCAGCAGGACTTGTAACTGTGGGACACTGTCCAAGCGGGGTAAAACCCCTGGTGGATCCTTCAGCAACAGTGCACCCTGCAGGTTGATTAAAACAGGAGCAAGAACTGAAGTAACCACGAACGCCTGGAGATGCTAGAGATATTGCTGTCAACTTTCCAAAGCAAACTCCAAGGACCAGAAGGACAAATAGTCTGACACACAGCAAACACTGTGCTAAAGCAACTGGACACAAGGAGAGAAAATGTTACAAATGCACTGACAGCACAGAGGTCCACTCCAAGGAGCACAAATGAAGTAGAAATACAAATCAAGACACACAATCTGCAAACAAACACATGCACACATGCACAGACAAATACACACATGCATACGCACTCATAACACATGCACACAATTCCACATAGCAATGCCACCATGCTGGGCTTGGGAGTGGCAGCAGCGTTCCTGACCTCTGCCTTTCATCTTGGATCCAGTAACCAAACTGACTTTTCAACCCAGCCCCTTCAATAGCACAGGGCCTAACAAGCTTTGGCTGTTTCTTTTTTCATAAGATATGCAGATATTACAAGCACAAAACAAAAACTATTACAGCTATGTGATTTCCTCGAAGCTGTGCGTGAAAAATCAAAAGATGAAATGAAGTGGAGAACATGGATGTTTCCTTTTGAACGATGGAGACTCCTTCCTTTAAAAGAGCAAAATAGATCTAATAAAAAGAAAGAAAAAACTCCAGGTATCCATTGCATCTTCATTCTTTTTATGTGCTGTTCACTGATACAAGATGCCCTTCATTGATGTCATTCTGTGCTTTTAAATACATCTAAAGGCCATGAGCAAAACATCCTTTTGCAGATAGCCTACCATTCAAAGCTAAAAGGGAGAATTTAGAGAATGCTCTATGTTGTCACCTCAAAGGGGGTAAAACTTTCTGCTTTGGAAACAGATGGGCTGGTAACCCTTTCACACCTATCTAGCCACAGAGACCTTTACGAGGACTCTGCTCTTAGATATCCAGCCAGTGTGTCCAATCTCTGTGTAATTCCTGGATCCGTTTGTTCTGCACATTTCACGCCAAGTGGGGAGGGGTTGAGGCCATGACCTCCAGCAGTCCCATAACTCACAGGATGGGCTGAGAGAGGTGGCAGGTACCCACAGATGAAAGATAACAACAAAGAGATGTTTAGCATGACGCATGGCAGTACAGGCGGGGCCCCCGGAGGATGATGGGATGGCATGGAGTGACAACTAGTGGGCCTGTGAAGTCTGAAGTTTGTCTGTTTCTGCTATCAAGGGAAATGGCCCCACCCTGTGACTGTTAAGTGACAATCTGCCTATTAGGCTGGACATACCAAGAAGTCTGAAGCACAGCTCATTTATCACCTTCACTGATTTCACCATGCAGATTTGACAGAGCAGGATCGAGTTAGGGCAGGGGCACTCTCCATGGTGCCTGTCAATGGGCATAGTGACAGACAGATACGCAGATGGTTACAAGTAGATCGGGAGGGCAATGATACATACATATTTCAGTTAAAAATAAATAGCAAGCCTATAAAAGTCCAGTGTGTACAATTTCCAGGGGTCTATTAGCAGGATATGAGAGAAATTGAATGAAATATCTCTACGTATGTTTTCATTAGTGTATAATCACCCAAAAATAAGAATATTTGTGTTTTTATTACCATCGAATGAGCTGTGTATATTGGATATTGGACCCCAACCAATGTATCAGGCCCGACTGATATTGACTTACCACAGTTACATATCAGTACTTGGTTTGCAAATTTTGTACAGTTCCTCTTAACCAATAGCTGAAAATGGTAACAATCAATCATTCAATCAATCAAGAATACTAAGGTACAAGATGTAAAACATGTTTTTTTTTTCTCATTTTCCTGCATTTTAAGTCTACATTTAATTTTGTTTATGCAACAAATGGCTCCACCAGACAAAACAATGTCAAATGAGGTGCGATTACTGCCATTTCTAGACGCACACTGTGGGTATAAGTCCTGACACTGGCCGTGGTATAACAGTGTCTGCTAACAGCCTTTTCAAAGTCCCCAGGAAACAAGAGCAACCTCTGAACTGCAACCTACACACGTCAAATTAGCACTTGGGACGCTAATGGTATGAACGTACACAAGCTAACAGCTGTTATCTTTTTCCTTTTTTTTGCAGAGTTGTAGTCATTTTAATGCCAGAGCTTGCCTCCTGATGTGCAAATGTTCCACTAAAACAAGTTCCCCCTCAACGCTATTTTGCAGCAGCACTATTGTTGCATCCATGCCAAAGAAGTTTGTGATTGGTTTAAAGAAATGCAAACCAGGCAGGGTGATTTTTTCCCCTTTCCCCCAGACCTTTCTCCAGTACTGAGCTTTTGTGCACAGAGGTCCAGCTATGCAAGACTATTTCTAGACTATCAATTACTTATCAATTAATACATTTTTGATCTGTTAAATTCTTAGTGGTGATCAAATTAATAATGATTAATCATTAACACCTTTAATCTGTATAATGCATGTATATTGCCTGATATGCACCGATATGAAAACTTTTTTATCAGAACATAATGCAGATTGTTTTTATTTGTTAGCTATGTAGACAGTATTTTATGTATATTTGATCATTTTTCTTAATTCGAGTTTCATACATACTGTACATATATTTTGCTTTAATTTGTGTCTTTGTGTGTTTTATTTATAATTATTAAAAATGGCAGTGAAAGTTTACTGTTTCAGAGCACTGGTATTATTTTGGACAATAAAGTTTATTGTTAAACTGTAAAATATCCTGCCTCAACAATTGCAAAAATCTTTGTTCATGTATATATTCTGTATACTGTATGTATATTATACTCTGTATAAAAAAAAATATCAACCGACATAATGATCGGAATTTTTTTACTTTCTCACATCGGTATCAGCCCAAAAATCCAGCATCAGTCTGGAACTATTTCTTATCTGCAGAGGGTACAGGTCATCTTCTATGGAGTGCACCACGTTGCACCACCATGTTTCCACAGTAGTCCATAACAGACAAACCCTGGATCTAGATACGGCCTTTTACATCACACACATTACATTACTCACTACTGCAAGTTTTGCAGCCACCGTAGGTTCTCCTATATGCTTGGAGTGGGAAGTAAGGACGAGGTCTTTGCCATTTTCAAGCTCACTGCTAGATACCACTTAATCCTGCACACTGGTCCTTTAAAAAAAACAGTGTTGACTGACTTGGACTAGGGAATAAAAAAATGCAAATCGAAGTCACAAATACGTTGCTTTAGTAGAAAAGCATAGCATATTAATCCATCTTGAATACTCCAGGCAGGAGGGTTAAATCCCTCCATTTTTCATCTACACAAGAGGCCTCTCAAAGACATGAATGATTCATCTCTCCAACTCCATTTGGACAGGAAGTGAAAACAAATGGAAGTAGGTCCCCCAAGGAGCCCAGAGGTCTGCAGTGGGGCTGGATGAACAACACTGAGAACACCAGGCTAAACCCACCAAGCTCTGTGTCTCAGCTGCAACAGGAGCCAGATTCCCCCTCTGGGCTGCTGTTATCCTCCTACTATCTATACACAGAGAGAGAAAACATTCCTCACACATACACCACTACCTACTCCTCTATTCAACATCCCCACTCTGACTTTTTCACCCTGCAGGAGAGATACATCATCAGGTTGGTTTAAGGTTTGATTCAAATGTTTTCTGTGTATGCAATGCACCTGCTTTGAACGGTTAATAATTTGTAGCTGCAAGAAAAAAAACACAGAAACAACAAACACTAGGCATGTGAGTGAGGAAAAACTTCAAGTTAGGATAGTTTTGTGGCACCTGGACTACATTCAGATTGTCTGCACAATGTCTGCTGTACAACCCCACTCATTTTCTTCCACCGGAGCAGCAGTGGCCAAGAACAGCAAAATAAATAAAGGTGTGAACATGATTCTCCATTTCTTTTTCCTGACAACACATACTGAGATAAAGCCCAGGACTGCACTCCCAGGACTGCTTCTGTTTATTGTCAAAACACACAACACACTCAGAAGACACTAATCAAAAGCAGAACATTGGGGAAATATAAAGAATAAAATTATATTATTTCCATTGCAGAGAAAAACAATCATCGGCTATGAGGTTTGCTAAAAATGCAAATGATCTGTGACTTTGGAGGCTTCCAGTGGACTAATAAAAACAAAATGAAGTAGGTCTGTAGCTGATCAGCACTGATTCATTGGCAGATAAGCTGATCTTGAACTTGATCTTGATTTATAACATCACCTGTGAATATGTTGTGCTACTGCCAGTTTAACAAGGCCCATGACTCCTGGCCACTATGCTGACATTCCCTTTACACTGATACCAAACTGCTATTGTACCATTCATATATGTCATAATTTGTCTGAAAAGACAAGTGCTTATGAGCCATTTATATCTATGGAGGGTGCTGGCCCTCTTCCATGGAAGCTGCCATGTTGCACCCAGGGGCGTGTCAAGACTTTTTGATTGGGGTGTCCCAAGTGGAGCACTGACTTTTGCAGGGGTATGTGTGTGCTTAATGCCACCACTGCATTATTTATTATTTAATCATCCTTTTGCTGCAGGCTATGTAGTTTTTGTGCATCATAAAGGTAACTACATCTAACATCTCATTACATCTCGCAACTGTCTTGTAAAACGAAGACGGTAAATTAAAGTAAATTAACCTTGAAAAAATTTAAAGTATAGGCTACATGCAAAACAAAAATAATGCACATTGACAAATCCTCATCAAACAGTTGGTTGAAACAACAAGTCCTGCCCCTCACTGGACAGGTAGAGAATCATAATTGAGGATAATGGCATTTGGACAGGCCAAACACTGGCTTTTGATACGTCCTTTTGTATTTTGCACAAGTTTCGCTGCCACCATAGGTTCTCTCACACATTTGGAAAGGGAAGGCAAAACTAGATGTTTGCTAACCACTAGATGCCACTAAATCCTACACACTGGTCCTTTAACCTGGTATCTCATGTCACATTTTCAATAACCAAGTAAAACAGTCTTTTTTTCACTTGTTGACGATGTATTCAAATTTGAAAGTTTTACTAAGGTTACATTAGCCTAAGAGGCTAGTTAAGCCCTTCTCTGTGACCCAGACTGCCATCTAGTGGGCTGCAGAAGCAGTGGGCAAATGGTTAGATTAAAAATGATATATCTAAACATGTTCAAGAATTCACATAAATAATAAACATAAAACCAAAATGCATAAAAAATGACCAGTTACGTTGAATATCACCACGCCATTTCCAACACATAATCAGGTCAAATGTGTTTTTTGTCACTGTTGGCTGGCTAACAGATGTTGTGACAAAAAATGAATTGGTTTTTGAAACAAATGTTTTTGAGAGACAACCCTGCACCAGTAAAAGCTCCAAAGCACGTGGTGAGGAAATATTATGACCCTGAATATATTCAATTTGAATTCCTAATGTCAGGGATGTCAGTGATGTTGAGCCAAAAGCACTGTGTGTTGAATGTGATGAAATCCTGTCACAGCCTAGTTTATTTTTACTCTCTTTTTTTTTTTTTCATGTTATGTTTTTTGAGGTGATCCTTTTAACATTCAGAAATGGGCCTCAAGTAGAAAAGGTTGAGAACGCCTGGGTTTACTTATTAGAAGGCATAAAACTCACTAAACTTAGACACATGCACAAAGGTTTATCCCATTGGTGACAATTTATCCTGTTCTTATGGGTACTTTGTGTGGATTACATTAATGATAATCTGTTGGCAAAAAGTCCTGACAGCCTTTTATGTAATAAATACAGTGTTGCATTCCGACACATATAATTGCTAGTTTTATCTTGTCATTTAAGCTTTCTCTACTGTACCGATGACGAGAACATAACAATGAGCCACTGCAGAACAGAGACCAGCACCTTCCTCTGGGCATCAACAACACCCCTCCTCCCGCAAAAACTCACTGACCCAAACCCATTTTTTCCAGTCTAAGAGAAATGTCAAGTCTACTCCTAGAACTCGTCTCTTTGAAGGGAACATAGCAGCCAAATATAGCCTGCTAGCCTCTACGCCTCCTGACATACATCAGGCTCTATGGGTTCTGCTAACAGTGGTTAATTTTGGCCGACTGCCATGTAGTCACTTACTATTAAACATCATAACTATACAAAGAAAATTATAACCAAGCAGTGGAGTGTACACTGTTGCCTGGTAACCTAATGCCATGTTGGGGATTCATCTTGTTATGGAACAGAAAACACTTACAGCCAGAGCCAATAATAGATCCTGGACCATACAAAAAATAGTTTAAGGGTGTCAACAAGCATGGCCAACACGAAACTGAGAAACATATCATGAGAGATGTGTTCAAGAAACAAATCTCACTTCTTAGTGTATAGTTTTAAGAATTTTTTAAGTGTTTCTGTAATTGGAGCCACTGGGGAAATTATATAATTATTATTCATCTGTCAGTTTTCAAGTGAAATGATGGATAGAATGAGAGCTTATTTCCAAGTGTGAAATCCAGCTAAAGAACACATTATGCTGACTGGCACTGGGTGCTGGGTACTAATTACCAAAGCTGTTTATAAGGCTTTTGGATCCTACAGAATTACGCAAATTGCCCCCTCCCGAGAATTATGTGCATCATGACAAAATGGCAAGAGCTCAAATACAGATTTTTACCTATGCTCATGGTTGGTTTTAAAGGGATAGTTCAGATTAGTTGAAACAGGGTTGTATATTAATAGTCAATGTATAACCTACAGTAGATAGCCGTTGCCACACCCCCAGTTTGGAGAAGCAGAGAGGTGCATCATCACAGAAGCTAAGCAATGTACTGCTGTGGACAGGACCAGCAGCAAATTGTATTTTGCTCACTTTAAAAAAGTTTAGAATGTTTTCACCACTTCACCTTGCTATCAGATAACCTTTTATGACAGGAAACTGTCGGATTTCTCTGAGTTTGACCATTGTTGGAAATATTTGGGATATTGTGGTTTTCAAACTGGGGTCCGGGGACCAACAGGGGTTCCTTGAGTGGGTTGTACGGCGTTCCAAGCAAGAGAAAGAACAGAATATTTTAACTTTTATGACATTTTTCTGAGAGTTGGAAAAACAACTGAAGAAATAGGGTTGGCCATTTTGATTGACTATAATTTAAAGGGATCCTAGTTTGATCATTTATGGTCTATGATGACTTTATTATCTTCAAATAAAAAACAAAAAACAAAAAAAAAAAACAGGGGATTCCTAAAGACAAAATCCTCTCAAATTCAGGGTCCATGGTCCATGCATCTACTGTGGGGGGGTCTCTGACATAAAATAATTTGGAAACCCCTGGTCTAATCTTTTTAGACACTTTAAAGCAGAAATGTTACATACAGTATTAAAGCTTTGAGGTCATGTGTGTCACTTATAACAGCTATAACCTCGTAACCCCAAACTCATAATATGTTATGACATATTCTGAGGCTCATATGAAACTCTGCTGTTAAGTGCTGTTATAAACAAATAAATATAGAAGCCCATAGAAAAGCCCCTTGTGCTAAAACATCCGGTGAGTGTGAGATTCATTTTGCACTATTAATGTATTATGACATTATCTGTCATAAATGTCAAATAAAATTTGACTCAGTTTTATTCTCGGAAGACATCATTTCATTTATAGAGGGGTCCCTTAATAGAACATACCCTACTTAATTTACACCAATATGAGAAGCACAAACGCTATATTCAAATGCTATTATGAATGTGTTTATGTGTGAGCTACCCTAGTTTTGAGCCTTGTCCTGGATTTGATCATATTTGGGATTTGGCATATACATGGAGAACGAAAAACCTTGTTATTCATATCACTGTATGCATCATCATAACAGAATCCAGGTTTTTGATTGTCTGGCTGTAGGTGTATCTTGATTTCTGACCATCTCAGCCACAATTCTGCCAGCCTCATTTCAATAGACAAACAGTAGCTCCTTCACAAAGCAAATAATCCTGTTGCTATTCTACCATGTGACTGTCATTAATCTGTGTATATTTTCACATATTGTTACACTGGCACACCTGCATATAGACAACCATGCATTGTACACATCTACACACACAGGCTTACAATTGTGTTCTCCCAACAATTCATTTGTGCCCATTTGAGGCAGAAGATTGGCTCAATCATTTTGTCATGTCATACTTTACGTCACCCAGCACAAAACACCACAGTATTCTTTCTGTGCAATCTCTGCTGCGTGACATGAAGGCTGCCTTCACACTGTCACGGTCAGTCAAGGATGGCACACAAACACAGGAAATAAATCCACAGTGACAAACCGCAATTCATCACTTTCATCACTTCAGTTGTGAAAAAAAGGAAAAGCCATTGTATTCTCTCCACTTTGATAAACAAGCTCACTCTCACTTCTTATGTCATCCCTGCTCATAGCTGACTGATAGTCCTGGGGAGTCTATAGAATATTTTTACGGGTGCAAATCTGCAAGATGCAAACTTAAAAATAATAATAATCCACTATGGCTAACATGCATTACACAGCATGGATGTCATGCAACATGCTGTGTCTGTGAATATGGCTTGCCAATTGTAGCTATAGCCGAACATGCCAACTTATCAGGTCCAGTGAATAATTCACAGATGCCTGCCAAGATTTGTTCTATCGAAAAACATTTTGTCTCATTAACACATTCATTGGTACTATGAAATTATGTGTTAGGCTAAGTGTAAGGTGCTGTTAAATGACTTTCTCTCCCTGACACAGCTCAGATGGTACCTGCCCCCTCAAGCCATCTGAGCAGTGCAGACATCTGTGAGCATTAACCTGCCAAGAACAAGTCTAATGTAAAAATATTATAAATATTCTAAAATGGAAAGACAGCTGAAGGGTCATTTGGAGTGGCTGTGAAAGGCTTTCATGTCAAGTATGAGCAGTGTTTTTCTTGTGTCACTGTCTAAGTGAAAATGTCGTGTGTACATTGGAGGCTCTGTGGTTCTCGTGTTTTCTTATTACCTTAGAAGAGATTGAAATGCTGTCACCATGTGACACCTGTGGAAATAGCACTAGTCACCAAAGCCACCATATAAGAGAGTCATTTCATGTAACACATCTGCTAAAAGTTTTTGTTGGAGTGACAGGGTGCCCAGCAAAACAACTAACTTTATAGTATATATTCCTCATTACAGCAGCTGCACTGTCAATTAAATTTCATTTAGTTACCGGAATCTGAAAAGATATTTAAGAAAAAAAAAAAGTAAGTTCCTTACTTTTGACTCTACATCAGCATGTTCATGTCCTCATCTGCTTGTGACTGCAGTTTGGGTTCTTTGGTACCTGTCAACACAAAATATTCAGGAAATAAGCTGCAGATTCAAAGGTGTATTCTGTAAACAGTGCAGTGTGCAGTCGAATGCTCATCTCCATAGAAATACTGCAAGTTTAAGATAGAGAAAAAATACATTTATTATTAAATAGAAACATGGGGCAAAGTTAACCAAAATAAATTAAAGGTAGAATCAGTAGGATTTGTCCGAGCTGTTTGAAAAAGCACCAGAAATAGAGCTGATTTTTGAGTTTCATTCCCAGGAGGTCAAATACTGACATTGCTATTTGGTAAAATGTACCAGATGAATGAGCATTTGAAGAGTCAGAACTGTTCTTTGTTATTGTTGAAATGGTTATGTCAGTTAGTCAGTCATCTTTGCTCACTTCACCTGAGCCTTTCTTACCCCTCAGGTGTGCATAAAATATAGGGTTATATGAACATCTTTTTAAAACTCATAAGTGTGAAATTAACAGCTATCTAATCTATATCAGCCATGAGAACCAAATAACCTAATTATCAGTCAGCAGTATCGGCAAATACATTGTGTGGTATTAATTGATTTAAACAATCTACTTCTTTCACCACTAGATATAATGTAGGCAAATGTAAAGCAGCAAGCTGTGTTTACAATTTACATCTATACAGTAATTAGTAGACTCATAATTGTTTAAATGTAGCCTACATCACACTGCTCACAATCCCAAGAGATTGTTAGATCCTATTCCTTTCGTTATTCAACAGTTATATTAAAATATTAGTCAAATCAAATCACGGGTGGCCTGTGCCTGTGACAGGGGGTGATGCAGCCTTGTTATAATTGACGAGTTTTTTGAAGGACTTTCACACTTCAGCCACAGTTGGTGAGATCATACATCCGTAAGCAAGTCTATTTATACAGTGGATGGCAGGCTGGACTACAATCCCCTTCATCTAACACATAACTGTCTGTCTAAAGCTGTGATGATGAACTCCATCAGTTAACTGGTAAGCAATAAACATTTCTATTTCTGAAGTTTTGTGGAGAATGTGGCACTATACAGATCCAGTGATTTACTTTTATTGGTGGACTCACACAAGAGCAGATTATAAAATTACCACCTGTGTCCACAGAGCCAACCATTAATTCAAATGTTAATGCGCTTAACTTACAGTTGCATTCTAGCTACCGACTTTTTTTTTATATATTTCTATTTTTTATATTTTTATTTTATATTTCCATTTTTTTCTGTTATACATATCTATATATTTCTTATCATATCCATATTCTGTTTTCTATATATCTATATCTCTCTCTCTCTCTCTCTATATATATATATATATATATATATATATATATATATATATATATATATATATATATATATATATATATATATATATATATACATGTATATTTATATATTCATAATTACTGGTATTTCATTATGATTATGATATATAATTATGAAATAAATAAATAAATAAATAATTAAAGAATATATATATAAATAAATAATTATGATATATTATTGATATGTTGTAACCACCTGTTTGCTAACTACTAACGAAAACATAATTATTCTTAGATAACTACTAATTACTGGCTAAATATTAATTAACTCTTTGTTTTTAATGTTTAGACTATAACTGCCATATATTGCTTAAAATATATTGCTTAAAATAATTCAGCATCAACTTAGCTCATATTCATTCTTAACTTCAAAAAATAGCAAATGGGATATATTTTCTTTAACACACTGTAGAGTGCATGCATAGCATGTCGAATTTGTTCTACTCACATACTTAAACATAAGAAAACAGACGTGGAAACGTTAATTGTCCGCTTCGAGGACAAGGTTGAGGTTTACTGCCCTTTTTTAGATCATTGGAGGACATGCATGATGCGTTTACTGTCTGTCGCGTAGCGGTATGACGACTGGACTATAAATAGTCTTACTTGGTCGAGAGAGGGGGGACGATATAAAAGGTAGAGGCAGACGTAGTCCACCCCACTGTCCTCTGATAATCTCTGTGATGGACAGACGAGGGCAGCTCCGGCCACTGTCTGTCGTCAGCAGGTGCACTCGTGTCATCAGTCATCTGCCTTTGCGAAAAACAAACTGAAGCAGACTACTCTGTTAGTAACTTTTACTGGTGTTATATATTCCATTATGTAAATCTTTTAAAAGCTCAGATAATATACTGGCTTATATTCTAAGCCATTTTTAAAAATTATTTTAACTGTCAGTGTTATTTCGTACATACAGGAATTATGATAATAGAGGTATGGGACACACAAGTAGCTCATTGCTTGTAAAGAGGCTATTATTTGCCTGTCATTGCATAACATACAATCGCAAAATATGAATGCTACGACAGCTGCATCTACAGACAACAGTTTGCAATGATGCACCTCCTAAAAATAGCACCTGTAGCGCCCACAAGTGCAAAGAAAGACCATTAAAATGGAAACATTGCCATCTACTGGCCTTACTACTCACTTCATCAGCTGGGACTCTACTGAAGTGTTTGGCTTGCTTGCTGTGCAACAACAATAATGTTGGAATTACAAATTTATTAACAAATTCATTCTTATATGTCCAGAGTTTTAGGACGTGCTCAGACGGGGTTTGCAGTGCCAGTTATAAAAGGTGAAAAATAATGATGGAGCTCCAATGATTAATTGATTAGTTGCCAACTATTAATCTACTAAACTATTTTGCCATATAAAGAATTGATTAATTTAGATTTATATATATATATATATATATATATATATATATATATATATATATATATATATATATATATATATATACATATATAATTACTAGTTGCAGCCTTAAAGAATAGCAACTGTCTATCATTGCACTTGCTCCCTAAAAGAGGGAACAATAAGCTGTGAACTTACGCCTGAGCACTTTCCCACTCTTCTGGTAACATGATTTGGTAAAAAAAAAAAAAAAGAGAGAGAGAAGCTTGTATCTCAACCAGGAGCAAGGCCTGTGTGATTAGCACAGATTATATGCAGATTTGTCATCGTCATAAATCTACAGCTGTCCATGGTCTCACATTTTTATTTGTCACTTCAAAGCATTTTTCAGTAGTTTACTGTTTGGCCCAGAGGACAAATGTCTTCCTTTTAGGAGAAAAAGTACCTCCCTCCTCTGTTCACCTGTTTCAAACATCACTGCTCATCAAATACCACAATGTGTTTGGATGTTTTTGTACTTCTCCATGTAGTTTGGCCTTGGCTTTGCTTGTGCTTCTTGAAATATTTTGAGCCTTCATTTACCAAGCCCACCCTTCCTTTATTTTTTAGGAGACAGTATATGACAAGGATTTGAATTTATCTTCTGATTATGTGGTCTCTGGCATCAAACCTCCAGGATCAGTGGTGGGAAACGGTGAGTTGAAATTCTTTCTCCTCCCATCTTGCCACTGTCCTACAGCAGCTGGGAATGACCCCAGTGGGTGACACCTCTTTCATCCAAGGACCCCGACTGTCCAGCTGTTTGCTATCCCTCATCCTGACGGCTGAACAGACAGGGGCACAGCCCAGCATCAGAGAATCTGAGGCATGATCCTGCATGCGTGTCACTGTGGCTATCTGGTCGCTGTGCAGGACCCCACAGCTGGCACCTGGACACTAAGGACCATGTCATTTCTCAGCATGAGGGCCAACCAAGAATGTCACTAGCTTTGCAGTCTTCACAAATATGCAGACATCTCATTGCCAGCATATTTTATTGTTGGGGGGGTAGCAAATTTATCAACTGGTGCATTAATACAGCTATTGCAAAAAGTGTTTAAAAAGTTAAATGACTCCAGTGGTTTTGAATGACAAAGAGACACATGATGAAGAATTGTCCCTTTTTTGCTGTTCTCAACTAACTTAGTTGGTGGTTTATGCTGTACAAGAAGCTCTTATTTTTGGTATGGTTACAACAAAGAGAATTACTGGCTCTAATAATTGCATTTTGACTGGTTTGGATAAAAAAATTACTTTCAGCCCCCAAAAATGACTGTATGCATTAGGCTGGGGTGGTGTCTAATTTTTCATACCTTCCTGAAATTTCACCAGGGTATACAGTATATGACAGTATTTGTGTGAAACAATTTTTTTTTTTTCAAAAGCTGGTGATAGAAGCCATTGTAACATATATGACATTGTCTACGTTACAATGCTTTGTTTAATACACACTTAGCCTTCTTAGTTAAGTCTTGCTGGGTATAAATACGTATACATATGAATACAAAGTAAATAAGCACCTTTATTCCATAAATTCTCATCAAAGGACTCAGTGGGAGATGATTTACAGACTGCTTTTATAGCTGGAAGAGGTCATATCAAAAAAAAGTTATATGTGGTAAGATTTTCATGATTACATAATTTATATTTAATTAATTAGCAAGGAGACATTGGCGATAGAGCAGAAATAAGCTGATTATTTCTTTAGTACCTCAAAATAATTCTTCTGCTGGCTAAGTTCCCTATTGTAATAAATTAACTTAATTTTATATTTGTATTTCCCTTAAGAAAAACAACTTTTATGTTTCAGTTAACTTTATTCATGATAATAGTACTGAAAATCATACCTTCGGGATTTCTAAATACCCTGGTATACCATAGTACCTTGATATCTCCTCAGCCTAGTATGCATGTGACTTTCCAGCATGTGACTTTTTCACGCAGAGCACATAAATGCCAAAGATGCATATAAGGGATGATAACAATTAATCAGCTACCATTTAATTGATTGTTAAAGGCATACTATGCAGGATTTTCCCCCAAAACAATACATACACTCATACAAAAATAATTCCTCTCAATCATCACCCATGACCCACCAGAAGTGTTTGGTGGCACCTGCATCCACAGACAGCCCACCCTCTGCCTGTACCTTCTCATTTTCACATTATTTTGCTGTGTTCAGGACGCTTTACCAACCCAAAAGGTTGGTATTTGACATCCCTGGGAATGAGACTCAACAACCACCTATCTTTATAGTGCATTAACAAACAGTAACTGACAAATCCTAATTATTCTAGCTTTAGGAATTTGAGCAATCGTGCAATACATATAATAAATCAAATAAAGATCTGAAATAGAGCGGAGATTATGAACGTTATCTGATATTCAATTATGTGTGTTTCTTGGCCTCTTTATATGCTTCATAGACTGAACAATGTTGTCAGAGAATATGAAATATGTTGCTGTGGAACTAAAGCTTTGAGGTGGGAAAAAACTCACATTTGGAATTGACTGATTCATTGAGGAAATGACTGATTAATCAATAATGAAAATAATCGTTAGTTGCAGCTCTATAGTACATATTAATGTTCCTTTTTCTCCAATTCTCTCTCCCTTTCTCTCTCACACACTAACAAACGGTCCTGTAAACAAGAAGGGTGTAAACACAGGGTCAGGGAGCACTTTTAAAGAGGGGTGGAGGTATGTGAGCATGCATCTGTTTTCTCCATTTATGCATTCACTCCTTTGTCTGCTGTTTCTCCTCTTCTTAATTTAATTTGTGGGAACCAGCTCTCTTCACCTCAGCCTCCCCAGTGAGAAAGTATTCCCGCTGAGGTTACTGTGGCCTCCATGGGCTTAGGGACAGATCCAGGAGGATTACCCCCAGCAAAGGCGACCAACCTACACCAAAATCATCAACATAGCTGCCACAACCTTTTCCCTCTCCCTTCTCTTTGTATCCAATGCCTTGAAATGTGAGATGACCCTGGAAAGCTGCCTGGTGAGCATAGCCCACATTCTTTCACAGGACCCCCGCTACCTCCCTCACTCACGAAACTGTACTGCTTTGCCATATTGCTTTTTTTTATTTCATAGTGGCACAGATATGTGCAGTCTCATAGCAGACATATTGAATAAGTTACAGCTGTTTGCTTATTTTGACCATGTTTTGGTAGGGAAGTGGCATAAAGATTTATAATCAGCACAGAAAGTGATAATTATCTGTCAGCATAGTTGTTTCAACAGAAAGACTATATGCTCAAGTGTCACTGCTCTTAATGTTTTAATGCTGCAGCAGTAACATATTATATGATGATATATCATTATGGTACATTAATATTGTTCCTGTTTTATTTCTGTATTGAACTGTTGAAGTGGCTCCACTACAGTAGTGTAGCTATGTGTGCATTAATAAGATAATTGAAGCAGACATTTAAAGGGATAGTTCACCCAAAAAGCCCCAACATGCTGTTAACACACTGTCACAGCACATATCCAGACAGTGTGCATGCACAAGTGAATGTGGCTCCAAGCTAAGGATCTACAGTGAAGATTCAGGCTAAAAACATGGTGTAAATGACGTCTTTCAAGTCAACTTGTCAGCCAGACTATGTCAGGTCTTTAGGAGACTGGGATTACACCAGACGAGCAGTATGGAGGAATTTTATGCTTTTTTTCGCTTGTTGTTTTACATTTGAAAACTGGTCACCATTCACTTCCATTGTTTGAGAGATTCTGCAACACTGTTTTCCTGTGAAACTCCAGCAGTATTTTGTGGAAGAAAAAACTAAACTCAACCTTCAATCCGCATCAGGGTGACTAGATTAGGAGAGCATTTTCATTTTTGAGTGAACTATCCTTTTAAAATGAACACAGAACTTATTTTTTGAAGTGAGTTTTTTTTTTTTTACATTCAGTAATTGGCAAAGTCATTCAGTTGCTTTTGAGAGAAGTAATTAGTAACTGTAACTAATTACTACATGTCAGTAACTTGCCTAACACTGATCTCCTGCCTAAGATGGAGAGATGCTACGCTACTGCCAGAGGAGTGACAACTGAGATTTCATGTATGGGAATAAACTTCAAAATAATAGATTTGTGTATATTTCACTCTTTCTCCCTGGTGGTCAGACATCATGAGATTTGACACTATAGTCATATAGTCATATATTAAATATTTTGGCAGTAAAAAGAGACTATTGGTAGGCAGTGGACCAAACCGATGCAAGACATAATGTTTTGCGTCTATTAGTACAGGTGCCAGAAAACTGAATCTCACTAACTAACACTGACTAGACACCAACAGACAACAGTGGTTGTATTTTAATTATTTGACCAAAATTACTGCAAAGGACATGTCCCTACTGTCCCTGCCCAATTCTAAACCCTTGTAGGCTTAATGCAAAAATCTAATAACTTGCCATGATATAGTCTGACTGTACAGTAGCTTATACACATTTTCTCCAGCCGATCTTCTTGAATTGCTCCTCTTTGTGAACTTTTGAAACTCAATGTACTGTCTGTGAGAGAACCACCGAGTCACTGAGTGTGCCACAAACAGACAGTTTTGTGTCTAAGCCCGTTGGCGCCCTTCCATAACGTCATCCCGCTATTCCTGTCTGTGGTATTTTCACCATACAGAGGAAATTACTGTCCCACATCATCAGCTGTTGTGGCTGTAAAATTCTATGACTGATTCAAATTTTTAAGAACAGACACCCTTATTTTCAGAATTATTAATGCATGACTTGTTTTCATCAGATTGTCAAGCACACATGAATATATAATCTTGTTTAGACGTCAAATCACTAAAAGATTATCGTTTTAAGTATTTTTTTACTTAACACAATTTGATTATCAGTTTTATCGCAAGGATTACAAAAGCCTGCATAACTCACACAAGTCAATTCACCTTGCCAACAGATTTTGACAGTTAAATTCATTAAAGTTTACATGCTGTATTTGTATTTCTCATTTAAGTGTTATTTCAATTTGATGCACATCAGCTGCTTTCAAAGCCTGCTTGTAGTTCAAGGGTGTGTCACCAGAGGGCCATGTTTCACCATATTCTGATGTTAGGTCACAGAACCTGAACCAATGAACTGAAGGTTTTAAGAAGTCACTTTTCTAATAGGCCATTCAGTTCCATGGTACTTTATGTATTCTGTATTCAAATTAGGCGCTGTGGTTGCAAAAACAATAATTATTTATCCCATTTTTATCCACCATTTATTTTGTCACAGGGGAAAGGAAGTAGAAAATCGGTCTTTTATAACAGTTTGGGTAGTCAGAACTGCTAATAAAAAAGATATCTGAGAGCACTAGGCTGGAGAACAATGCAGACGATAGGGCAGGTGATGTGTACTGTATGTGTGCAGCTTAATAATGCAAATAGCCTGACTTTATGGGCTAGTGATAGACAGTGCAAAGCATACTATATGGTAATACATGGAAGTAGATGCAAGGGGTGTAAGTATTCAGATCCTTTACTTAAGTAAAAGTGCACATATCATACTGTGAAAATACTCTTTATCTAAAAGTCCTCTATTCAGAATGTTGGACTATCAAAAGTAAAAGTATCATTCTTCAGTAAAATGGTCCTTGTCAGTGTTTTACCATTGTTTGATGTTACTGCTGCATTCATTTATAACTTACATTTTACTGCTGTAGCTGATTTAAACTACTTTATACACTGTTGGCCGGCTTAATCTACAGCAATGCATCATATCCTATAAGATCATAATATGTTGAAAAAAGTTAATTTTTCATGAACTCAAACAAATAGCCCAGTTTTCAGCTTTTTGCCAATGTAGAGGTTTTGATTATTATTATTTTTTTTTATCTTAAGATAAGTTTCTCAACAAACTTACTCCCGCTCTTAATCAGAAACATTTACATTGGGAGATACATGATTTTCACAGGACAGGAAAATTATTAAAACGTGTCAACTGAAAAATAATTAGTAACTAAAGCTGACAGACAAACATGGTGGATTAAAAAGTACAATATTTGCCTCTGAGATGTAGTGGAGTGGAAGTATAGTTGCATAGAATTGAAATACTCAAGTAAAGTACAAATACCTTAAATTTGTGTTGAATACATGTATTTAGTTACATTCCACTACTGAAGGAAAATGGTGTTTATACATTTTGTTTTGATGTGGGAATATATCTTTTCCTTTCACTACAGTAACGGCGGGGGTGTAACAGGTGTAAAAGTTTGTATCTGTAAGATTATTAGTCTGGCATCATCTGAATAAAATAGCAAAACTTATTTACTGATTTCCGCGGGGCTATTAATTATTTAGGATAGGTTTGTGTCAGTATTACGGTTACCTACTTGGAGAAGAGTGAGTCAGTGACGGTCAATCCGCAGAAACGACTGCTCCTGAGAGAATACTGCTATTGATGTAATGTGTCCGCACTAGCTCTACTAGAGTGGCTCTGTGGCCACTGGTAGCATGGTTTTAGTTTTTTGTGAAACTTCAGGATGAGTCACGTTGTGTAAATATAATAATGAGCAGCTGTTAGTTTAAAGCCGACCAAACTAACCCACCATCGCTCGATATATTTATCCATAAGACCGCAGTTACATAATGTCAATTCATTGCATACTGGATAAATGGTTAAAACCGTTGGTTACAAATTATCTATGTATTTTGGTGCGAGACAGCAATGCAATATTCAACACAGTGCGTCTGCCACAGAGCGCTGTTAG
The DNA here is from genome assembly GCA_027495735.1 of Lutjanus campechanus. NCBI lineage: Eukaryota > Metazoa > Chordata > Actinopteri > Lutjaniformes > Lutjanidae > Lutjanus > Lutjanus campechanus. The sequence goes on from JAJHUR010092884.1 coordinate 49,875, forward strand.
CAAAATCCAATCACTAACTTCCTTACTAGGGCGTACAGTGTGTTCGACCAATTGAACCGCATCTTTTTCGGAGGCGAAGTATGGTGGCGGCAATGTTATGGAGTTTCCGCTACTCCTCTGCTTCTTCCATGCCATCAGGTTAGGAAGCTAGCAAGACAGCTAAGCTAGCGTCACGCAAGGCCTCCAGCAGCAGACCAGCGGGAGAGCTACCAAGATCAAACACTGCTATTCGGAAGGAGACAAATACACCTTTATGAATCTGCATGAGAACAATTAAAATCCCAGAAATATGGTGGTTCTCAAAATTCGAGACCAGGTAAGTGATCATTGTGCTAAAAGCGGACCTAAGTTTAAGCTACTGTTGGCTGGCTAATGTTAGCTAGCTTGGGTTAGCTCCCCCGATTTTAACATTCGCCAGGGGAATGTAATTCGAGTTTCTCCAGCTATTCTCCGAAACGGAAGCATTTCCTTACTCGTTTCACAAAGCGTTTCAAGGCTATATGTCAAATGGTCACTTAACAAGTGAAGGTTATGTATATTACTGTTGGGTAAATCACATTTGGAGTCCTGTTTTTGACGATAATAAGAGCATCACATTTACATTGGGACACATGCTCAAGCGGTTGTTGAGTTGTAGCCAGCTAATGATACTGTGTTTATTTCCAGCAATTAGCCAGAGCCTCCGGGAAATGCTACAAGCTACTCAGTTCGGAACTGACTGGTTAGCATGTTGTGACTAAACAACATACTACCGGGCTTGAGTTGTCGTTTCCAATTGATTCTATGATATAATAATAGCCACAAAGTCGATGTAATATATCGTTAGTGTGAGATGATTACAATAACAACTGAAGCGATCTGTTGATTGTCACGTTACTGTGACAACTGGACGTTTGTGATATCTTAATGTTAGCTACCTTAGCTGCTGAGGTTTTATGGTGGCTTTAAGACTGGGTATCATGTAGTTGAACACATAAATAATGATGTAGCTTTCATGCACCAATTCACCCTACTTAAATGTTTAATCTCGTTTGAATACCACTGTTGTGTTGTGGAAGTGAGGATCTGCGAGAAGCTTTGTGTCCTGTTCAGTTTCTTGATTTTCTCTATGTTCATTTTCTAAAGCAGGCTTATAACACTGTTATTGTTAAGTTATGTTCTTGATCACAAGCATTCAGTGTTTTTCACCTTGTACTAAGGCTGGGCGATATGACTTATAAATAATACCTCGATATTTTTGGCTGTGTCAAGATATATAATATATCTTGATGTACACATTTCCTCTGAAATAACATACACTAAATTTTCAAATAATGCGAACATGTGATTGCCCCATAGACTATGATGCATTGTTGTAGATTAAGCTACCCAACAGTGTATAAAGTAGTGGAAATTAACAACCATAAACATAGACACCACTAAAATGCAACATACACATTAATACAGCAGTAATATTAATCCCAAAACAACATAAATAGTACTGAAACACTGGTGATATGGACAAAATCAAATATCACAAATCATCATCAGTAATTTTAATGTAATGACTAAGTGGCTTAAAGCAAATAATAAAACCGCTAAAGCAGTCTCTTAAGTTCAGGAAATACCATCAGTTTACTGTAATGCAGCCCTTAAAACCAGGAAAAGCCTGTGCTTATTTCATATCACTGTGTAATGATATCTAAGATCTAAGACAATATTCAGTCTCAATATCACAATATGGTTATAAAATTGATATACTGCCCAGTTCCACATTGCAGACCCTGAAACTGAACTATTAGCTATTTAGGAAGTAGTTATTTACCAAAATATATTTATTTGTGCTAAATGAATGTCATGCATGCAGGTAAACTGCTGTGTAATGCTTATGATAAATGTATGAAGTGACTGAATGTGACAGTATCAGACACAAGCTCTATTTATATGAAACACTTGCCACCTACTTGTAAAACTGAGAATAGCTTACTGTTATCATTTTAGCGCTATGTGTTTTGGTCATGCCTGCTATTCTTGTAACATATGTACGTGCATGTGTGTGTTTCATTCTGTGTGTGCTTGAATGATCGTGTACCTGGCCTCATGTGAGCCGGTGGAGTTGCCAAAGAGCTGTCTCCATGGTGATGGTATTAACTAGGCTGGCTTGTATGAGGAGAGGAGGTGCACAGTCTTGCAGCCAGAGAAGCATAGAAAATCTCTTACACCAGTCGTGCAGGACTAGAAAACTGAAAACAACAAAATGCAGATTTGTCCTTCCTTTTTCCTGAGGGGCAATATACAAAAATGGTGAAAATGAAAATGTGTAAGGAGCACAAGTGCTTGCTTGTTACCCTGAATTTGTCCCCAGTAGTTCCAATCATGGTTGTCCCCTGCAGATATTCATGGGCATTATAATAACTGAAAGAGGGGATTGTGCTATGTTTTTAAACAGTGACTGTAAGCTACTTTGTCCTTTTATGGTCATGGTGGTCTTTGTCTTGCTTAATCAAAATACTTATTGAGCATCAATCTGACTGTTGAAATGCATCATGTGGCTCAAATTTGTGGGAAGGAATAGTTTATCTTATCTGTTGGTTTTAATACATGTTAAAGGGAATGCTTTTTACCCATGCCACTGTGTGTACCCTATTATCTGGAGGAAACTGTTCACAGATTTTATTTCATTAAAAACAGTAGTACTTACAATGTTTGACTGTTGGGTTTATTAAATCCAGAAGTTTGTTGCACTTGCACACAGGGCACATACAGGGTATCCATAAAGTCTCTTTACAATTTAACACATTCATTACAAAAGCAAATGAATAGACAAATCTGTGGAAATTATTACAAAATGAAAAGTAGATATTGATGTTTTTTGCCTCATTTAATACACCTCTGTATGGGCACCATTAGTTGCCCGAAGCACATCAAGACGGTACTTGATTTCTTGCCATGTTCGCTGTAGCATAGCCTCATCAATGGTGGCAATGGCATCAGTGATCTTTTGCACGAATTGACGAATCGTGACGGTGGATGTCTTCCATACTTAATCCTGTAGTTTTGCTGAGTCTGCGTATCCGATTTTGTTTCAATAAACCACGATACACATTGTGCCTTTTATTTAACAGAACCTATTTCATCAACAGGGTACCTGAAATCCACAAATGCAATGTGATTAAAAACTTTGATAACCACTGAGTACATAGAACAAATCTGATTAACATATCTCATCAATTGCTTTTGTAATAAATTTTTTAAATTGTAAAGAGACTTTGTGGACAGCCTGTAGTACAAGATATTTCTGGCAACTAAAGGTGACAACAAAGTGAAACATATTGGGAAGCAGTACAGTGCTTATTCTCATTGATATGTTTTGTAAAGCATGTGGTTCAGTCTCTGCCATGTCTTTTATACATGTAGTCTTGTAAGCTACATCGCTGCACATTAGCTAATTAGCTAGCTGGGCAGCCTGGTGGGTTAAATGAGGGATGAAGTCCTAATGAACAAATGTGCTCTACACGATACATCATTCTGACTGTAAGCAGCAAGAAATTCAACTCATGGAAATAATTTTATGCAGAGGGATAAACTGTTCGATGAAATACTTGGTTACTCTCTGCAGTTTTCCACCAAAGATGCATTTATGGCAAATAAAGACAATGCAAGATAATACAGGGCAAACATTACAGCAGGTGATTTTAAAACCTGCTGACTCTTTGCACTTTTTGTGAGAGGACCCCCCTGCTGTTTCATCTTATGTTTTGTTTTTGATACATTGGTGCACATTGCCCATTCAAAGGTAATGACTGCTCACATGATAATAGCTCAGCTGACACATGGCATTTGAGTATTGCCAAATTTCACAACTATTACTTGTGGGAAAAACTAACTTTGGTTGTTGCAGCTGTAAACCCACGTTAATTTGTTTTTTTTTAAATTCAACTGAAGTGAGGGAAGAGTTAAGTTTTTGTGGAAGCCAGGAATGTTCCATCTGGGTCTTTCATGGGTAACCAGTTGCAGCCTCTGGAAGGGATCCCCTGCCCTCACTGTTCTCCCCATCCATGCCAGCCTCCTCCCACAGGCAGTGGAAAACTGCCTGATCAAAGGCTCTCTGCTGGTGTTATGGTGGATCAGATAGGGGAGTGCAGCAGTGTTTGGCTGGCAAACCTGATACATGAATGTCCATTTAGTACACTTAATTATGCAGTCTGTGACTGTTAATAGGTGTGTTGACTTCAGAATTGTTCCACATCATTTTGAGTCACGTCAGAGATGTAACCTAATTAATAACAAAAAAAATCACAGGCAAACATTTGACAATTTGTATTGTAGAATAAAAAAACAAGCACATGCGTGTGACAATCAGCTGGCTGGTTGGTGCTTTCTGTCGGATTAGGCTTTCTGACATGAATGAGAAAGTGGTTATGCTAAATTGGCTGCCTTTGCAATTCAAACCTGTCATTTATGGTTTGGCAAAATCATATTTTTACCAACAAGTGAGTGATTTATATTAGCTGTTGGTCAGAAGTAGAAATATTTGTAGTTGCAGCCTGATGTTGAAGTTATCACTTGAGGTTGTCATAAAGCTGACAAGTTGTTGTGAAGGTGTGGGCAGCTACAGGGGCTAGATGTTGTAGATGCTCTGTCAACCTTTAAGTCTGCTGTGTTGGAACATTGGGTTCTCGGTTCCAACTCGCTATTCAGAGGCATTGAAAGTGGTAAGAGATTAATTTGTTGTGAGGAATTGCTGTCAATGTGCTGCAACAGTGTCACAATGAATAACTTCAGCTGCCTGCACAAGGGTAAATATTGCATTGAATATTTAATATGTTTTCAGTTACATATCTTAAAAACACTGGTTTTCTTGGCAGTCTTTGGTTTTCTTTTTGTGCAAAATGGAAATAAGGAAAATATCATGGTTTATACACTATTTGCTAGTTGAGCACAGCCCAAGTTCACATAGCAGTAGTTTGCCTGTGTATACACCCCTAAGAAGGGAGGGGCCAACTTAAGTACTCTTTAAGAAGCCAGGACAGGAATGGCATGATTCATAGGACTCCGACTTTTTAAAGAACTCAACATTTTCTCGTTTACTCCAGTTTTATTTGGGAAACTTTGACTTTTATCATCCTCTGCCACCTGTTGTCACCCTGGATGTGGTCAGCTGTGGACATTCTAATTTTTCCCATCTCTGTTCTAAGTTTAAAATATGTCTGGAGAAAAATGTGAAGATGGACAGCAGATCAGTCATTTGGAGCACAATGCTGGACCTGTCTTGTATTCATTCAGAGATTCCTTGTGATATTTCTCTCTGTGCCATGGGATAGATATTGTTTGACTTGACTGCAGCCTGTAAACAGTGAACGGAATTAGAAAGTGGCTGCTCAGCGCCTGTATCAATCCTGACAGTCTGCTTCCATCATTTTCTGATTTGTAGAGTCATCACTTTGTTAATAAATGTACATTTAATGCCTGAACCAGCCTGCCTCTTCCTCACAACTATAGCATCTGCTGTGCTTCAGTCTGTGCCCTTTAAAGGACTTTACACAAGAATATGTAGGGACTTTTTAGCAGATTACTGTAAACATGATTGTGTAATCTCTGAGCAAATGAGTCGCGTGTGTATTGTGGTGCTTGATGACGAGGATCCTGAAGTCTCTCTAAGGTCTAGGCCTAAGTCCTCCAAGGTCTGAATGGTTGTTATTTTTGCAGATTTGATCTATACTGTTGCTGTTTGAAGTCTTACAAGTGAGGTTTTCCACCAATAAGGTGGAGAAAATCTGAGATAGTGTTGCATGTCAGCCAGAAAAGCCTTGAAACTGAGTGTTTCTTTGACACAGTCTCTCCTTTCGTTCACAGCCTGCTTTGCTGAAAGCTATTTTCAATGTGGACCCAGATGAAGTACGCTCGCTCATATTCAAAAAAGAGGATGTGAATGCACAGGTAATCCCAACAGACTCTCACTAATCTCTGCATCTGTTTCCTCATATTATTGCTATATATTTTTTTAAAAAACATCCCCACAACACTGAATTTAAAACCTCTAATGTATCTTGTCCTTGAACGGCCTCATATAACTCTTTTAGTTGATAGTTGCAGAGTACAAAAAGCACATAGTTTCTTTTTACGGTTCCCATGGCATGATCTGGCTCTGCTTATTTTATTGCATTCCTCATCATTACTGCGCGGTGGGGGTGTTTGTTTCAAAATAAGGCTGGTTTGTACTTGCTTGAGTTTCAGTGGAAGCCCTTTCAAGTTAGTGGAGTTCTGTTAAACCCACTTTTTTTTTCTTAACCATGAATGGGGACTGAGTGTCTGTTAACATTTAATGGTTATTTATTTTTTTCTCGCATTGTAATGTTGCAAATAATAAAGAATAAATAAACACATAGTAGTCTGTGTATTTTAATGTCACAACAGACCATGACTATATACAGACACTGTATAAAATAAAGATGGTTAATATGTTTTGTTTCTCTTTAGTCCTACTAATGTCTTTCTGTTCACTTTTTACAGGACAATGAGAAACGAACTCCATTGCATGCTGCTGCCTATCTAGGGGATGCAGAAATTATAGAGCTGCTGATTCTTTCAGGTATGTTTTTCAAAAGGGAATGAATGTTTCTATGTAAGATATATTATGTTAAAAAGACAAATATAAAATACAAACCATATAAATTTCTGTCATTCTAGTAGTCTAGTGCATGACAGATCTGAAAGC
>JAJHUR010092885.1:6537-35131 GCA_027495735.1 Lutjanus campechanus
AGTTTTAAATTTGGAAGACCTTTAACATATTTTTAAATTGTTTGAAGTTGTGAATTCTTGTCTGGAAAGGGGGTGTTTTCTGGCACAGAGCAAGTTTAGAGAATTAAAAAAAAAATATTAAAGCACAAAAAAAAGTGTTAGCATTAATGATTTTCAATTTTTGATTTTGACTTTGTCCCAGTTCTCAAGAATGGATGACTGTAAATCTGTTAAATAAAGGTGTTTTGGTTGCTCCTGTTAATTATTAATTTAATTAATATTTATTTGAGTAAGTTACTGCAGCCAAAAACTGCTGTTTATATTCATTATCAGTCCATTATCATTCATCTTTGATTGCATCTGTTATCCATGTACACAATCTCAGATGTGAGATTGAAGTTCTGTAGTCTGCCGGCACTATCTCCATTGGTTGTCACTTGTTATTGCCCATGATGGGTTTAAAGTCTCTGCAATAAAAGAACACCTCTCATGTGTTGAGTTGCAGTGGATCAGGGTGTTTAGTGTACACAAATATTTTATTGGAGAGTTACTTAAAGAGGCATTTATTTCAGTGGATTCCCTGACTGTATTTCTTTATCAAATCTGGCTTTCATATCCCAGGTTATGAACATTTGTAGCTCTAAACTTCTCTGCTCAACTTTTCCATCTGTCAAATCAAAACTATCCTGTATGTGTGAGTGACCCCCCCCCCCCTCCTGTCAGAGGAGATAACAGTACACAATAAAGGACTAAGTGTTAATACTCATAAATCAGACGCAATTATGTTTTATAGCATCTTTGAATGTGTTTCCTCATGATCTTTATATAAAATGATGTCTACTGCTTCAGTCTACTGTCTACTATCAGCACTGTTGACTGTGGCTAACGTTCGTGGTTGGCCTATGCAGCTATATTAGCATTTGGTCTGTGCAGCTAAAGTTAGCTTTTTGTCTGTGCAGCTACAGTTAGTAAGTGCTGTGTTAGTGGGCGCTCTGGTTGGTCTGTGTAGGTAGCATTGCTGGCTGGTCTGTGTAGTTTAAGTTAGCCTTGGGACAATATAATGGTGAAATCTTCACCTAGTGAAAATATTTTTTCAAGGGATTATGAACTGGCAACCGTCAGATTAGCTCATTTCACTGAGACCAGAGTGGTGTTGAGATCTGTGAAATATTCTAATGCGTGTACCCTGCGCATGGTAGTGTATTCTGTATTTTAAAATGTATTGTATTGTAATTCTACTAATAATCTCCATTTTTACTAAATGTAACAGTAATCTGATTACGTCTTATTTTTTTGTCATTATAATGGAATACAGTTACTTTTTTGTATCCTAATTAAGTAATATAATTCAAAATGATATATAATCCATTACTGCCCAAGCCTGTAGGGCAGTCATAACTGTTAAGTAAAAACAGTATTGCAACGTCCAGCAAATTCCAACCTACTCTTCCCTGACTTCACATCCTCTCTATCTGTCTCACCACGTCCTGTTCACAGCAGCAGGACAGTCCAGGACACTCTGTTTGCTGAAGTTGCAAGTTGCTCCTGTTCTTTTTTTTGGCTGTTGTTTGTGTTGTAGTATTCTCTCCTGTCTGATAAGCAATGGATGGGACACACAAATTAACAGGGAGAATCATACCTGATGATCCCCAAATGCACATACTAGTTTTCTCTGCTCTGAAACACTTGGGGCATGTCCGCTCCACTGTCTCAGAGCCCCGTCTTGTGCTCATCTAAAGAGCAAGTTCAAAGTGCACAGCGCAAAGGTTTTAATTTTTTCAAGGCATGTTCAAATCCACCTTTTTCAGTCTTACACAGGAGTGTAGGGGTATCCTGCCCTGTCCCAGCCCCTGCGCTCCTGGCACACAGCAGGATACACCTATCAGCTGTGCTCAAGTGCCTTGATTAATTCATGGGTGTGTTTTAGGCCAAACATGTAATAAACCAAAATGGGGGGGTGTCTGCAGGGGCACCCCGAGGGCAAATGGTCTTGTGGTCAGGTGTAATGTCTTTTCCCTTTTGTATGTTATTTTCTGAATCCCAATAAACATGCAGATTAAAACACTCAAGCTGCTCCAGCTGTCATGCTGACTGATTTGTTAAAGGCGATCTGATTTAACACAAATGAAGATGTTTTGTGATTGTGGAGATGTGTATGTGTGCTTCGGCCAAACATGCTGTTTCCCAGTTTCGATGTAATTTAACGTTATACGAAAGTTTTTAAGTTATACCTTAGTAAAGGAACTTTTTTTCCTACAAATGTTTCCCAGACTGTCCCTTAGCCGGTGCCCTTAAGAAAAAGCTGCAAAGGTACATTGTAAGCTGTGAGCTGTCTTTCGCTGCAGTGCATGCATCGATTGACCATTTGGGCGACCACCCATGGGTGCAGACTAGGCGCAAGTTAATCTATCTTGTAGACGTGGCAAAAATGACAACTGTGTCAGAGTAAGATAGCAAAGCCACTTGTACCATTGGTGCATCCACTTTGTGGTGGGTGTAAGATAGGGTCCTGAGTGTTCTATGTTTGTTGTTAGGTTGATTAGTTTATCCAGCTGTTCCTTCCTTTGTTGATTGATTTATTGATTGATTTAGTAACTAAAAATGCTGAAATTTCCACCCAGTGAAGCATTTTTTCACAAGAAGCCATGATAAGTGTGCACTGTGCATGGTAATATATTAATTATTAATTGTATAATAATTGTACTAATAATCCTCATTTTTACTAATCTGATTACATCTTTTTTTCTGTAGCTGTTATGTACTACAGATACCTTATTTTTGTATCCGGATTACATAATCCCATTACATGTAATCTGTTACTCCCAGTTGACTAGCCAGTTGACTTGAATATGCTGACAATGAGCTTATTAATGGAAACAAATGCAAACCAAGTGGAAAGTTGTAACCTTGGTGTTATCACAGCAGATCAGCATTCATCGCTTATCAATCATCGTGCTGTAATTTATCTCCGCACAGGGTGTTAAAGAACAAAGGCCGAAAGCAGTTTGATCACGGCCATACAATCAGATCACACTGCTTTATTGATATGAGCTGTACAGTTACGCTGTGCATCATCACTGTCAGGTGGAAACATCTGGGATATGTCCACTCAAATCTGCAAAAATTGCAGACTGGATTTCCACAAAGAGATGTATTCATGCGAATACACACACACACATTTCCCATGAACCTGACGTGAACTGTGCTTGATCCTGAACAAACAGTGAGGGCAGGCAGGCAGGCATTACTTCCACTTAATTCTGAGCAGACACTTTGATAAGATTGCAGTGAAACCAGTAAGCAGACCCCAACACAAGACACACACACTAACCTATTTCACCTCACGCTCCTACTGTACACTTTCTGCTCTCTCTTATCAGTTCGGTTGGTGTTGCTTTAAGCCTTAGGGAAGACTTCCTTCCTATTCGCTTTCTGTTGTGAGGAAAACATTAGAGGTCAGTTCAATTTTTAGGTGACTCGTGAATACAACAGAGTCTTGTAGCGTGTTTAACTTAACATTTCTGATGATCAGAGTATTAGTGTGTCTTATCACATGCTGGATACATGAATCTTAGAGCGCAACCCTTGCGTTCAGCGGTGTTTTCCTCAAACAGTTTTGGTTCCTGCAACTATTTTTACCCTTGAAGTGCACGGGCAGAGCACTGCACCCGACCTTAAGCAGTGTTTCCCATCCTGAAAAGCTCCTTGATTTCCACTTCATAACAATGACCAGTCCTGTCCTGTCCTGTCTGTCCCGTCCACATCCTCCCTATCCTCCCCATCGGTACAATATCTTCCCAATGCTCCAGGGGGGCGGAAAGCCGCCACTGAAAGTTGCGAGTTACAGATATCAGCAAGAACAATGGTCAAGGATAAGGCAGGCGTCCAGCAGTTGTGCGAAACAGAGACTTCATCATAATTGCTGTTAATAATTACAGTCGTGATAAGCGGCAGAGGTGGCATTTATTGATGGCAAAGTCGTCTGAGGTCCCAGTTGATCTCCAGGAGTTGGAGGAGGAGGAAGAGAGAGTGGACAGTTTGGATTGGAGACTGATTAGGACGCTGTCAGGTATGTGGACGCAGCTGCTAAGGATATGAAAGTTACTGGGGAGAGGAAATATGACTTGTTTTTTAGTTTTTGAGATATAAAACCTTTGTGAGGGATGCGCAAAATCTTGGAAAAGGTCAGGGAAATGAAACATTTTGATGCTAAAATTCAAAAACAAGCCTCTGTTTGTTTCTAGAGCTGAAATAGACCCTGACACACACACGCACACACACCTCAGCCCCAGGACAGTGCAGGACAGGTCCTGACCTGGCTCATGTATTCTGCCTGAATTTGAGGGTCTGGACCTTTGTTGTTTGCTGTTAATGTTCTTTGATAAGTTGTGTTCAAAGGCAGGACAGGATCATCTTCCTAACTTAATGTGATTAATGCATGTCAGAGCCACATAGAGAGGAAGCAGCAGCAGTCCTCCGGGCAGCAGAGGCAAGATGATGCGACCGGGAGCTCAGCAGTATGTGGTGGCCAGGCCGCTGTACTCGGAGGACTCCTTCGCGGAGCAGCATGAGAAGGTCTACAGGCACCGCAAGACCATGCTGGACCACATGAAGCAGTACTTCACGTAAGGAACACGGAATGGTTTTTGGCTTTATTTGCATATGTGAATTAACCCTTGAAATCTGTCCTTCATGCCTCATCAAAAACAGTTTGCATAAATCTTTTTGAACATGTTTTCTCAAGTAAAACTTAATAAATATAAAGTTTATAAGACTACAAAAGTTTATTTATTACGAACCATCACAAAATTGCCTTAAAATGTGTTACTGTACTTAAGACAGACAACTATTTAGGTTAAAACGAATAATTTATTTTTATAGTGTAAGTCAAGTTTTGATTTTTTTAGTTTATTTTCATAATTTTATCAAGTTTAATTAGTTCAAGACCAATTGACAACAAACACAATACTATAATTAACTACTATAATAAATACTTAAATGTTTTGACAGTCGAATTAACTAAAAAATGTTATAAAACATTTGACATAAAGTGACATTCTTGTTCAAAAACAAGGTATTTGTGTTCACTTAACAAAATAAAACACATTATTACAGTAAAGTTTGCAGTGTTATGCCAAAAAAAAAGTTGTCTTAACGTGAAACTGGAGAAATGCAATAGTCAAAGCAACATTTATTTTTAGAGTGCCATGTTGACAGACTTCCCAGCATGCATTGTGTGAGAGTTAGCAGTCTCCTGAGTCTCTTCTTTTTTATGATGAAAACTTGAAAACAAAAGTTTTGGTTCATCAAAGCAAAAAAAAATATTGCTATATTTTTTGTTTAAAAAAACTTAGTGTCTGGGCTGCCTTGAAATTTCAAGTTGACTGAATTTGAAAAGACAAATTGAGGTAATTTTGCACTGATTCACAACAAATACATTTTCCCAGTCAAATAAACTTTCAGCTGTACTTGAGAAAACATGAGTTTAGACCAACAACTCTTCAGTCACACTGATGAATATTACAAACAAATTTGATTTCCTTGAACATTTTTCCAGTTTGAGTTAGTTCTTAATTTCGCACTCAGGAGAGTTTGAACTCTGGGATAATGCATGCTGGGAAGTCTACTAATATGCTGACCTTGTGTCTTTAGAGATTTAATTTAATAAGTTGATGGAACTCTGTACAGCACGTTCATTCTGTTCATCATTTTAAGTGAAAGCAACTCATGTTTTTTAGTTCTGAAGTCCTCTGAAAATAAACAGCATATTATAAGTTTAATTAACTTGAAAAATAAAAGTAGTATCTTTATTTTAAAAAGATAAATTCACTAATTCACTAAATTCCTGTATTTTTTCAAGTTAATTAAACTTAAAATGCATTTACAAAACATTTATTTTCAGAACATTTCATAACTTATAAACAGAAGTTCTTTTAACTTGAAGTCTTTTGACTTGAAATGATGAGTTTAATTAATGTACTTGACATGTTTTTTCAAGTACAACTGAATAAATATCCAGTGTCTTTGACTACAAAAGTTTACTTATTTTGATGAATTAAAAAAGTACCAAATTCAGTCAACTTAAAATTTTAAGGCAGCCTGGAAAAATAGTTTGTTTTCACATTGTGCACTTAACATATATTCTGATAGTTGAATGAACTAAAAAAAAGTTGTTAAAATATACACATACAATTGTATGTTCATATGACATGTTGTGTTGTTCAAAAAACAAAACAAATAATTTGTGTTTGCTTAACATAACCACAGCACAGTATAACAAGACTTGTAATGTTATGCAGCACACAAAAATGTTTTGCTTCCTTAACATAAAACTGCAGAAACTTTTTACAAACTAATTATTTTCCTGCGCTCATTATTAAGTAAAAACAAGTTGAAGCAATGTTTATTTTTAGAGCGCACGTACAGCATGTATTGTCTGAGAGTTAAAACTCTCCTGAGACCCTTTTTATAGTTTGAAGAAAATATATGATGGAAACTTGCTGCTGGTCTCTAACAAACTTCAAGATAAATCTAGTTTGTTTGTGTACACAATGAAAAAAAAACTGCAAACCACGATCAGGGTTGAGCTCAGTCCATAAACACTTATACTTAAATTCTAATCAATTCACTGTGAGCCGTTTCATTTGTTGTCTTTGTGCCAACTCTGGAACAAAGAAGCTCCAACAGGAGCTGCTAAGACTGTTGTGTAAGATGAATAATTGACTAATCAATTAATTGTTTGGAGTTTTGAATTCTCAGACTGGTTCCTTTACTCCTCTCTGACAGTAAACTAAATATCTTGTGGACAAAATAGGACATTTGAGGACGTCATCTTGAGCTGATCAACATTTTTCAGCATTTTCTGACATTTTATGGACTAATTGATTAATAGAGAAAATGACTGACAGATTAATCAACAATCAAAATAATTATTACAGGAAAGACTTGAAAAATAGGTCTTTTATGTTGTTTTCATCTTGTTATATCTTTTTACATTGTTTTTGTCTTGCATCAAAACTAAAGTAACGAGCCTGTTTTGAAAATGTAAGGACTAGAAAGTACAGATATTTGTGTTAAAATGTAGCGAGTAAAAGTAAAAAGACTCAAGTAGAGTACAGATATCTGAAAAAATCTACTGAGTCTAAATACACTGGAATCCTTCTCATTTTACTCTCATGGGAGATCAGTTGTTCCTTCTATCATTTATCTACGTCTCTAACGTGGACTCTGTATTTCTCTCTACCACTGTGCCGTTGCAGATGTGATGGCAAACGAGCCAAGAATGCAGCTCTGTCTCTTCTGCCGGTCATCGGCTGGTTGAGAATCTACAGAATCAAAGAGTGGCTGCTCAGTGACATCGTGTCTGGCGTCAGCACTGGACTGGTAGCCGTCCTGCAAGGTAAAAATGTTTCATTTTACAGTATCTGAGTGTTTTACCAAACCAACCACTTTATAACAATATTCTTTCACATTATAACAAGATATTTTACATTAAAATGTGTTAACTTATATTGTTAAAACATGAAAGTGATGTTGAATCAACAGAAAATTACCTCAAGTTGTCTCAAATTGAGAGAAAATAAACTGACCAAAACAACTGCTCTTAGACTTTTTTAGTACAAGTACCTAAAAACTGTTACTTCACACTACTGACTAAGTCAGCCTCATTCCCACAGTATGAGCTGACTGAAGGGAGAAGACAAATGCATCTTCGATCACACCGTGTTGGTATCGGTGGAAAAGGATCCAGTGTTTGAACATTCCTCAGAGAGATGGATCCTGTTACTGATTTGCTTGAAGGGTTCCTCCCGTGTTATTCATGGGTCTTTGTTGCATTGTGTGTTTTAATTGGAAACGGGAGGTTTTACCTCTGTGAAAACCTTCACCTGTGCCTCTGAAAACAAGTAATTACAGAGAATATGATTTAAAAAATGTGAGTCAGAAGCCTAGATTCCCTTCACAGAATCTGAACTGATAAAGCATGATAACCTCAGAGCGAGCCTTTCCTCTGCTATCTGTTGTCTATGAGTTGTTTAGAAAGATAATGTGATTAGCTTTAGCAGCAGGTCAGATATGATTCTTATGTAAACAAACCCAGAGTTGATATTTTAATATATTTGAGCTTTTTTTTTTTCATTTGTCCTATACGAAACATGATTTAATCAGGCATAAAAAGGGTTAGCTATGCCCCTAAGGACCCCTGTCTCACTTCCTGCTTCAAAAAAGGCAGGAATATTGATGGGAAAATTTCTATTTTTAGACAAATTCATAAAATAATATTGCTATCAGGTGTGTCTCAACCATAACATGTTGACTCTGTAGCCCATCTAAATCAAAGCTGAATAAGAATTATGGCTTAAAAAATAAAATGGCTGCTCACTACGACTATGCAGACTACATTTAATGACTAATTTTATTAGCAGGAGGTTGGCCCACTAGAAGGTTTAATAGCCAAGAGTTGGATCTTCCATTACAATTGTAGAGTAAAATTCAAATTCTAGTTTTCTGTATATATGGGAGAAACTGTAACACAACCCAATTTCCAGATCTGATAAGAAACACAACAAATTCTTTCAAAATATTCTGTATATACATTTTTTCACATCATCCAATCCACATTTCAAATGATTTATTTTTACCATTCACCTAACACACCTCAAAAAAAGTTTTAAAGAGAAGAAATTATGCTTTTCATTTAATTTTGTGTTTTGTTTTTTTAAGTCAAAGTGTGGTTTGGAAAGTGTGAGATGCGGTGTGTTTCATCAGCAAAGTGAGGTAACACAGACTGTAAATCTGTGTTTGTGTTTCAGGTCTGGCCTACTGTCTGCTGGCCTCTCTGCCACCCTGGTACGGACTCTTCTCCGCCTTCTTCCCTGTTGTCATTTACTTTTTCTTGGGCACCTCCAGACACATCTCAGTGGGTAAGGCCAGTACACTGTATACACAGAGATGGAAGTAACTGAGTACAAATACTTACTCTATACTATACTGAAGTAGATTTTTCAGTTATCGGTACTAAACACATATGTCCGTACTCTACTTCTGATGTCCCCTCTGTCCCTCTCTCTGTCTGTCTGCAGGTCCGTTCCCGGTCTTGTGTCTGATGATCGGTTCGGTGGTCACCAGACTGGTCCCAGACGAGGGTCCGCCCGTCAACATCACAGGGTTTGAAGGCCTGACCAGGGACGAACAGAGAGTAATCGTGGCTTCTTCTGTGACCTTCCTCGCTGGTATCATGCAGGTGAGACACACTTATATTTTTCCTTTTTTCTTTTCAAATCTTTCTTTTATGAGCAGCATTATTATAATTTTTATCGCTTCTGTCATTATTATTACTGTTGTTACCACTCATCATTTCTATTGTTATTATTATATACTGTTTCATGTATGCCTTGAAACTCTCAATAAACAAAACTTCAAAACTCTATTTCCATAGAGCCAAGTGGAAAATAACTAAACATCCATTTTAGCCACGTTGCACAAGATTGCAAATGCACTTGTGCCTGGTCTGTGCGGCCGTGGGCCGGAGGTCTAAACATGAAGGCAAAACGAAAAGCGTGACCTGGCGCGTTTGCTCTCTTATGCTCGGCACATTGGAGTAAAAACTATTTGCACCTTAGCTTCTCAAACCAGGAGACTTGTCTCTTTGTTTCCTGGATTGGGACACATTTTGAATAAATCAAATCCACTGCGCGTCGCGCTTTCCACTTGCACTGTAGATCAGTGTAAAATAGGACCCATAGTGTTCTATTGTAGACTCTAATCTCCGACCTCTCTCTACATGAACGAATTTATAGTGGGTTTCATATACCACCCCGCCATCTTCATCATGACCTCTCTGTCTCTTCCAGCTGGCGATGGGTGTTCTGCAGGTGGGTTTTGTTGTCATGTACCTGTCCGACACTCTGGTGTCCGGCTTCACCACAGCAGCTGCCGTCCACATCCTGGTGTCCCAGCTCAAGTTCGTGTTAGGGTTGACCGTCCCGGGCATCAGCGGCCCACTTGCTATCATATATGTAAGTCCAGAAGAGTTTAAAGCTCTCTCTCTCTATTTATCACCGTCATTCCTCTACTAGAACTGACTTTCTTGTCTTTTTTCAGACCCTGAAGATCATCTTCGAGAAGATAACCTCCAGCAATGTGTGTGACGTGGTGATCTCCCTGGTGATCATGATCGTGGTGTTCATCGTGAAGGAGCTAAACGACAGGTTCAAATCCAAGCTGCCAGTACCCATCCCCATAGAGGTTATCATGGTGAGCAACACCGCGCAACATGCACAACATAAACAATGATACTGCATATCTTGGCTGTGACTTTTTTTTATGACTGTGCTGAACTCGAGTGCCGTCCTAACAACCATTAATCTGATTTATGAGATCATTTATGTCACATAAAAGCATTCATGTCATTCAAGGAAACAGCTCACAATCTGTTGACCAGCAGATATTAAATATCTCTCAATTATCCAATAAGTCAGGCCTAACAAATCCTGTCCACTGTGTCTTTTCAGACTGTCATTGCATGTGGAGTTTCATACGCATTTGACTTCAGGACAAGATACGGCATCGATGTTGTTGGCCATATTCCAAAAGGGTAAGACATTTTGTGCAATAGTGAAAAGTCAGCCAACTTCAAGGCCAGAACCGTGTGGGAAGGTGTCCTGAGAAACTGTGTGGAAATGGGCATGCACTTTCAAAAAATACTTTTGTATTAAGTGACTTTAACCAGTTAGATCAACAAGCCACATGACAGAGTAATCGTAGCAATGCCTTCACAGACACATGACAGAGTCAAACTCTTGCTGAAGTAAGCCAGAGAAAAGTGAAGAAATACTCTCCAGTTTTGATAAGTGGTGCTATGGCAGCATCTACACCTAAAGCACACACATGTAGCTGTCAGTATTTCTTATAGATAGCTGATTGATCTGAACCACTGCGGCTGGGTCACAAATGCATTAGCTTGAATCCTGGAAAGATGTTTTCTCAAGATTTCTTGCAAATCCAGCTGCCTCGCACGGTAATGGAAGGCAAGGTAAAAGTCAAATGAACATTTACTTGATTTACTATGACGGGGCTGATAATATTTTCATGAACAGTACTTCCATCAGTTCTTACAAAAAATGTTACCCTTTACCCTTAGTGTTAGCTATGCAGCTAACTTAGTTGAAGTAGCTGAGAACTGCTGATATAATAATGTCAGAGGTATCCAGTATCCAGTCTGAAGTTGATAGTAAGTACAATGGAGGTGCACCAAAAGTTGAAAAATTACATTTGAAAAACTAAACAGGAAAGTGCCTATTGTGCATAGGACTATTTCTGTGGTAGAAGGCAGTTTCAGGAACTGATGGACCGATTGGTTCATAGTCATGTTGGGAACACCACCACAGTCTGTTACCTCCATTTAATTGGGGTGCTGGCATAAATCTCTGAAAAATATAAAGTATCTCAAAAGTTAATTACTATCTTTCTAAGATTCCCAGGCCTCTACTACTTTGGGGTCAATGCAATCTAGGAAACAATTGGTTGTCATCTGATGATGATTTTAACCATTAGGGGCAACAGACAATGTTTTGGGCCTTCCAGTGTAGCCAGCAGACGAATATCTGGGCATTCAAAAATTGTGTTTCTAAAAAAGAAATCATGATCCAGTTACTCGAGATAATCCACACACACCTTGTTGTGAGCTGCTTCATGTAGGATCCACTTTCTTGCCAGAACTACTTTCTTTTTTCTAGAAAGATTTTTTTTTTTTTTTTTAACAGTTAGCTGAAACACATTGGGGTTATTTGGGGTAAAGAGAACTTTTCAGATGGTAATTGTTGTATGAACTCCATGACATTTACGTTTGCAATGAACTTGATGACCCATAACCACAAATGCGCTATTATCTATTATCAGGTACGAGCCTCCGATGGCCCCAAACCTGCACATCTTCCAAGAGACAGCAGTGGAAGCATTTCCCATGGCCATTGTGGGTTTCGCTGTTGCCTTCTCCGTGGCAAAAGTCTATTCTGTAAAACATGATTACACCATAGATGGAAACCAGGTACGGAACAATGCTAAGACTTACAAGAAGAGCTACTGGTTTTAATCAGGATCCAGATAACAGGACGTTGTTTCTCTCTGACCTGACTGTAGGAGCTGATAGCCTTTGGAGTCAGCAACATCTTTGGAGCTTCCTTCAAGTCCTTTGCTGCGAGTACAGCTCTGTCCAGGAGTGCAGTGCAGGAGAGTACAGGTGGCAAGACTCAGGTAAACTAATATTAGATGTTTTTTTATTCAATTTACCTTAAACTTTGCCTTAATTCTAACCCTAACCCTAGATAAGCTATTGTAAAATCTAACTCAAGAGACACAAAACAGTATGCTTTATTGCATTACCTGTGGTACAATGTAACTAAGTACACTTTGTAAATGTGTAATGTTAGCTAGAACCAGCAGCCTGTTAGCTTTAGCTTAGCATAAAGACTGGAAACAAGGGGAACAGTTAGATGTAAAACCATAATGTGATGAAGAAGAAGATATAAAATGCTAACTAGTGTGATTTAGACGTGATAGTAGGTGGATATTGTTAGCTTTGGACAGAGCCATACTACAAGTTTTTATGCTAAGCTAAACTAACCAGAGACATCGCAGAGGACACTTTCTGCTCCACTTCATCTGTTTAGCAGCTTTGCAGACAAACATTTTACGTAAAAAATGTGTCATCAGTTTATAAAATATTATGCATTTTACAGATTAAACTATTAACTATTAATGCATCTGTAATAATGTAATAATTTCACTCTTAAAGGGGCCATACTGCCACATAATTTTCTTTTTTATGGTGGATTGTATGGATGAAAATTTTACTGAAAGTAACAGTTCAAAAATGCATAGTTTTCCTCTTACTTGTACATATTTCATTATCAATCTAGATGGTTCTGGTGTGAGTTGTTGAGTTTTGGCTGTAGAGATGCCTGCCTTCTCTCCAATATAATGGAACTAAATGGAATGTGACTTGTAGTGCTCAAAGCATCAAAAATGTATTTGAAAAACTCAGCATCAATGTCAGTAAAGCAGAACTTATTTGTAATGAAGTATTAATAAACTCCTTCTGGTCTTACTAGTTTTACATAATTGTTTTCTGAACTTTACAAATGCAAAAAGCCTAATCTATGCGTAAGTGACTAATGAGTGCATATAAGAGTAAGGCTGATAGAATGCAGAGGTGTCCACAGGAAAAATTCCTGACGCCACTGGTAGTACTAGTGGAATGTCATTTTCAACCTTAAAAATGGTTCTTGAGGCCAGAGAACAGACAATTGATTGAAGTCACAGTGAGGGAGCAATAAAAAATCTGCCCAACATTGACCTCTAGTGTTTGAGGAGAGGGGTGTGAAATTCTAACAATAGAGATAGTAAGAGAGATAGTAAAATCAAGCAGTGGTATATCACATTAACTGCTTTTTGTTTGTTTGCTACATAGTTTTCCATATTGAGATAGAGACTTTTACTTTGAGGTTTAATAAACTGGGACTAACATGTTGCAGCAAAGGCAGCCAACTATGTCTTGGGCAGTTTTTTTTTGCATACCTAAAGATGTGACACCGAGGCCTTCCTCATTTTTGTAATTTAACAAACCTGTTCTGTCCTTTTTAGGTAGCTGGTTTACTCTCAGCTATCATAGTGATGATAGTCACATTGGCCATTGGATACCTGCTGGATCCACTCCCGAAGGTAAACCTCAAAACTCTGCAAACGTACAAGTCTTTGGAGTCTGGACTGGCTGAAATCTGACTTCTGACTTGTTTTAACAGTCGGTGTTGGGTGCTGTGGTCATAGTCAACCTGAAGGGCATGCTGATGCAGGTTAGAGACATCCCATACCTGTGGAGGAGGGACAAACCAGACTGTGTAAGTTTCCAAAGGAAGTTAGAAATCTCTGCATGAGAAGGCCTATTATTGTCATGATGTTCTACTTGGAAATGAAGAAACAAGAAACCCCTCTGTTTTATACCACCTTTGTCCAGGTGGTGTGGTTAGGTACCTGCATTGCATCCATCTTGCTGGGTCTGGATCTTGGATTGGCTGCAGGCCTTGGTATCGAACTGATCAGCGTCGTCCTCAGGACTCAGTTGTAAGTATCTGGTCACCAACACTTTACTTATTCTACACCAAAACTCTGTAACTACTTTCTATATGTCTTAGCTTGTAAATGTCATTCATGTTGTGGCAGAGTGCAGTTTTGTAGACTGAAAAATATTATCAACTATTGGATTTGATTAAAGACATTCGTTTATTTTTTTTGTTGATGTTCACATTTGTGGTTTTGTCTCAACAATTTGATGGACTAATAAGAAATATGGTATAGACGCAACTGGTACAATACTTTGGTTTATAACCAAAACACAAGCAAATTAATCAAATTTCCACCAATCTCCTGGGACTGTCCATTGTTCTGATGATTCATTCTTTTGAAACCCCAATAGTCCAAAAAGTACCCTACTGGACTGAAAGTCCATTTTTGTCTGACAACCCGTAATTCCGAAACGCTCTGTAGGCCCATTTCTCCGAAGAGAAACACTCTCCTTGCTACTGTTGGTTCTTTTGGACCTGTCGACTATGTTAAACCTGCAGAGGTTTTGCCTTCATTTGGGTTAGGGGCCCAAGTGTGCATTCTCAGAGCGACTGGACATTTTTCAGATTTTTCTGATGGGTTATCAGAAAAATGGGATGGTACCTAGTCTCTGCTGTACTTTGTGTTTAGTACTGATTAGTAATTAATTTAGCAATTTAATAATTAATCAGCATGTTGGGGCATCCTGCTAGCTCAGTTGCTCAGTTTCCTGTCAGTCCTGGCATAAAAGGCCCCCCAAAATATTTACAAAATGTAAAAAAAATTGTCATGTTAACATCCTGATGTAAGATGGTGAATGTAGCAGAGATTACATGCTAAGCATCCACCTATTAGTGCAGTGTAGTGTAGCACTCTCACTGTGAGCATGTTAGCATTCTAACGTTAGCATTTAGCTCAAAGCACCACTGTGCCTAAAAGCACAACCTCCCAGAGCTGCTATCATGGCTGCTTGTTATTACTCAATACAAGATTTGAAAAAGTCTGGAGCCAGCAAAGCATTGTTTTACAAGTTTCTACTTCTTTTTTTTGTTTGTTTGTTTTAGCCCCCGCTGCAGTGTGCTGGCCAACATCAGAGGGACTGATATCTACAAAGACAGAAAGGACTATGTTGAAGTAAGTTGAAGTAAACCTTACTATGTTCAAATGTAAAAAGAAAAAATACACCTTCCAGCATCTTTAACGCTTACTAATTAACACGTTAGTATTGAATCTGTAATTGTGCAATGCATGAATTTTTTAAAAAGACATATAACGTGTTTCCAGTCGTTGTGCCAAGCTAAGCTAAGCTAAGCTATGCTAACCAGCCGCTGGCTCCAGCTGCATATTTAATGGACTAGGGTTGCAAATTGTAAGCACTTTTCTTTATCAATCATTGTTAACATGAACCATCAATTCATTCAATTCATCGTCACAAAAACAAATTGTGTGTACCAAACAATGTTGTTTTCCCCCCTTTATCAAAGCTTTGTTTCCACAGCAGCATATTTCACATAATTAAACACATTATAGTTGAATATCAGTGTACTCATTAAAATAATGTCATATGTCAGATCTTTATTTTATAGTAGATTGATTAAATTTTACTTGATCAATAAATTCTGCGTATTTAATGGACAAACATGAGAGTGGTATCATTCTTGTCACCTAACTCTCCTTTAAAGCAGGGTCTTTTAGCATTTTCCATTGGCTCCTGACAGTATCAGGATTTGTCTTTTGTTTTTGTTTTTTTCATTATTCCTTTTATTTTCTTAATTATGACTGAGCAGAAGGAAGTTTAATGTCACCTGCAGTAAGGAAACCTGTTCCAAATGTGCTTATAATTCCCATAAAGCAGAACTTGCATTGTCAGTTCTTATGGGAACCAGAGATGTGATGCTTCCTTCTTCTTTTCTGTTTTATATTTTCATCTTAATTTCAAGAGACTAGTTATACTTCACCATGATTCTGGGTATAATGGTAATGACTCTCTGCAGATATATGAGCCAGAGGGAGTGAAGGTGTTCAGGATTCCATCACCAATCTTCTTTGCCAACATTGAGTTCTTCAAGAACAAGCTGGTGGAAGCTGTGAGTACAACAGTGACTACTAATTAAGTTTGTATCACAGACTCTCATTCAATGGAAAACACCATAAACCATGCAATAAAAAAAACTTTAAAAGGTTGTATTGGAAAATAAAGCCTTATAAATCTTATCTTTGACCTGATTCTGTCTCTAAAACCTCTGACATACTTGTCCTCTCGTGTCTCATCAGGTTGGATTTAGCCCGTTGAGAATATTGAGGAAGAGGAACAAAGCACTGAGGATGATCCGGAAACTACTAAAGAACGGAGACCTGCAGTGGACATCGGTAGGTCATTATTTTGACCTTGTTCGGTCATAACAACAACAACACAGTTTCAGTCTTGCAGCACGGTCACAATGTCATAAATATCTCAATTACTATACTTTTATGTTGTCTCTTCCTGGTTCAGCTTGATAACTATATTCAGGTCAGCGATAACAACAAACAGCAATAAATAAATTTAAAAAAACAACATTATAATGACATTACTACCATAATTTAAAGCAAATCAATCCTGAAAATTAATATATTGACAGAGAGGACAAAAGTACACACATTCTTTACTTAGGCAGAAGTATAAATACTTGTGTAAAAACAGGTATTAAAAGTAAAAGTGACAGGCTCTGAAATGTACTCAAAGTATAAAACTTGACTGACTGTTTCTGTGCAAAGCTAACTGAACCTCAACTTTTCTTTACGGTCAAGTCTCCCTCTCTGTCTGTTTCGTCTTGTTATGTCTTTTATGTATGTCTAGAATCAGGATTATTTTAGATAATTACAACTAAGAGATTTTGTTGGCAAGAAATTTCTAAGAGGAGACACTACAGTGGGAGAAGAGATACTTGATATTTTTCAAACATTCTAGCACAAAAGGCTAACTACTCTGATCAGACTCCCTGCTGGAGGTCCTATGGAAGCACAGTGGCCAACCACTTTCACATCTTCTGGAACTGCCCCTCTGTGGCTCCATTTTGGCGACTACTTTGTCCTTGAGGCAGTTTTTAAGATTAAAATACACTTTCATTTTAAAATCATGCACCTTGGTTGATCTAGAAGAGGTGAAATGTCTAATTGGCACATGTATCATTGTGACTATTTGTGTTCTTTAAAACAAAACTGAATAAAAAGTGAATAAAACAGAAAAGAAAGTAGTTCCGGTAGATTCTAGTAAAAGGAGTATGCCAAAGAGAAGTGAGAAAATGTATAAAGAGTATTTTACCTTTACAGAAAGGTTTCCTGAATACGTCATGTGGACCCATCAAAGAGTCAGAGGATGAAAGCAACATGGAGGACCTGGACCTGCCAAACGACTTCAAGGACCTTCCTGCTCGGATCGACTGGAACGCTGAGCTTCCCGCCAACATCTTCGTCCCCACAGTGGACATCCACAGCTTGATCCTGGACTTTGCTGCTGTTTCCTTCCTGGACATCTCTGCTCTGAAGGGACTCAAAACGGTGAGTTTTATCATTCAGAGCAGCAACAAAGCAGTTATTTTACTAATGATGATTTTTAAAAAAAATCACTTTTAAACTGTTTCTGCAGGCGCTGAAAGAGCTGATCCGGGTTGAAGTGGAGGTCTACATTGTGGCTTGTGATAGTAAGTATGAACCAACAGTATCATTTACTGACTTCTGAATGAAGTCCTTTGACTCACTTCTTCTTCTCCTCCTCCCCTGTAGCTTACATCCTGGAGAAACTGCACAACTGTTGCTTCTTTGATGATGAAGTTCAGCCGTCAATGTTCTTCCTGACAGTGCATGACGCCATGCTGCACATCCTAGAGAAACACCCAGGGTCTGCAAACAAGAAGTCTGACTTTGACAAGGTAAATAAGACACTTTGCTTACAGTTTTTATTATGCAGTAGAGTTGGGTGATCTTGTCCATAGTCAGATCATTCTACAGTCAACCTGTGGGACCGCCAATGACTGATGCCATCGGGGGGCACTAAGCAAGCGCCTAAAGATGCTGCGCTGGGCAAAGACCCACGTTAGCCATCCACAATAGGAGCGTTTGCAAAAAGCACCAAATACAAACACAAATACAAATACAGTGGTCTCCAAGTATATTGCGAAGGAGATAGTCTCCTATCATACAGCTGATAGGCAAGCTTTAGAGAACTATTCCAAACTTTCAACAAACAGTATGCACTGCCAGGACACAAGTACTTCTCTGAAACTGCCATCTCCAATCTGTATAATAAAATCAGGAAGAGCGTCATGAAAGACTTGAAAGTGTTTGACTTTACAACATGATGCCCTACATGTCTGTGACAGTCCATTATATTTCTGAGGATTGGAAACTGGAGGCTTGAAACAACATTTGTCCCGGAGAACCACACTGCAGAGTTACTGGCTGAACGACTGGGACATGTGTCACTTTTCCACTCACAGACCTGGCCTGGCTCAACTCAGTTTGCCTTGGCCTGTCAGCCCAGCACGGCAGGGGTTTACATTTCCAGTACAACAGGGGGTACTCACTTGTGTCTTTTTCCTAAAGACGAGCTCAAGGAGGCTCGAGTCGAGTGGCTGTAAAGCAGTGGATAAACTGTTCATATACGTCTCTAGGATAAACACACTGTTTCCTTAAATTCTTCACAATAAAAGTCCCCTGTGTTTTCTGTCATTTAAACAGTTCTATAATGAAGCAGCATAAACAGGAAATGTTTTCATTTGGAGGTTTCATCAGCAGTAACTTGACACAACTGCGACACAGCTGAAAGGGAATATGAAGCACTAAAATAATGCAGATACCTGAAAATACAAACCACAACACAGGAGAGAAACTACATCTCAAAACATAAAGATTCTGTTAGAAGCTACAAGAGTACTGAGAGCTGAACATAAAGAGAATTTAAGAAACGGCATTCTCTCTGCTCTCTTGAACATACGAGCTCAGTATCACAACACTCGCTTGTCCAAGGGGGAGAAAGGAGGGTTGTCACGGGTTGGCTGCGGTAGGCGAGACATCACCACTGGACCACCAGCTGGACGCAGCTCGGTGCGCTGAAAGTGATAACGGAAATACAATTTGGCGCAGTACAGTTTTGCTCGAGCACCAGTGGAAAGGGCCCATTAGACAAGTGTAAGATCTTGTGCATGCTATTGTGTGCGCATATGAAGCACATGGTGCTCGTCTGGTAGGAGGGGCTGAGGACGTAAGAAATGAAACCTAACTCAGATGAGACTCAACAATCAAATATTTTTAGGCTTTCTACCAACTGTATTTGTACTTAGTTACACTCTGATGCTGTTAATACATAATACTCTTTGTGTTGTTCTGCAGATTATAACAACAGTCACAGTTCACCACCCTGGAGGCAGTTTGAGGAGCAGAGATCGAAACGTATGTATCCTTCATTAAAGGAAATTCCTTTTTCTTTTTGTAAAAGCACATTTTCAGTACCTCCACCTGCTTCTGAATGAAACAGACTGAATCACACGACTCCTTCTTCTCCCACAGGTTCCAGATCCAGAAACCAAGTTCTAATTTGTGAATGAGAAGATGATTTCTGGGAGAGAAAAAAACACCAAAAAGACCAAAGAAAAAAAAAGAGTAAATGTTTTACAGATCATGCTGTACAATGTAATGAATGACAAGATACTGTTTTTGACTTTATACATCTGCCAATCTAAGTTTACATATACAGTATTTACTGTTGTGTAATTAAACAAATTTCAGTTTTGCTGTTTTTTATACTGTATATGGTGAATTTGTAGAAATTTTAGGTGCAATATATTTTACATGTTGTATAGTTATTATTATATTATTAATATTATTATTATTATTGTCATGTCAATAACGTTTTTGGCACACTGTTCTTAAAGAATGTTCTTTATTTTGGACCAAAGCAATGTGAAAAAGACTGAATATACAGTGGCTGAAATATTGAAATAAATATTTTATCACTATAAACCTTCAATTCTTCAGAGTATTTTTTAAATCTTGCGCATGAGCAAAATAAATTTCCCTAAACTTTGGTTTGGGTGCTACTCTCATTGTCTTACAAAGCGCTCACTGGACGTCAAGGCAACAGGCAACAGTCAGGAACAACCATCATCACATTTAGTTCAGAAGTTTCTTAAAGTTCCACTGAAGTGGGGACGGAGCGTGCCAGCAATGGAGTAAGATGTGTTTGGCGAGGCTCCTGCTGAACTTCTGCATTACAGTTTCAAAAATAGTGTCTTTCGACCTACACGCACATACTTTGGCATAGTAACGTAAACTGAGAACCTAGCAACCAATTTAATGTTTATTCGACTCTGGAAATGGCTTCCAGTCTGAGAAAATACAAGTACAGCGGCCCAACCACAGCTAGGCCGAGTGCCTCCTCGGCCCAGAGTGCTAATGTTGCTAATGACCCGGACTTTCCACCGAGCTCCAACACTGCCAACGCCAGTACAGAGCACGGAGGTTTGGACATGGCAGACCTAAAGCTCCAGATACTTCACTCTATCACTTGCTGATGACTTCAACTTCATTAAAACCGAGCTGCAGGCAGTAAGAAATGAAATCACCAACAACATAGCAGCGACTCGCACTGAGATTGACCAAGTGAAAGCCACGGTCGAAGATGTGGAGAGCGGGCTGTCGACATGGACAGATGAAGTGGTCAACCTGCAAACAACGGTAACGAGCGTGCAGAAAGAGCTGACTGACCTGAGAGGTAAATGTGAAGATATGGAGGGGAGGTGCAACGTCCGTATCCTGGGGGTCCCGGAGGAACCGAACTCAAGCTCCACGACGTCTGTGTCTAAATTGCTCAAAGAAATGCTGGGAATGGATAAAGACGTCTTAGTTGACTGCTCACACAGAAGCCTCATGCCAAAAAGACATGATGGAAAGCCGCGCATCATTGACATTTACGGAGGTCTGGCA
The DNA here is from genome assembly GCA_027495735.1 of Lutjanus campechanus. Taxonomy (NCBI): domain Eukaryota; kingdom Metazoa; phylum Chordata; class Actinopteri; order Lutjaniformes; family Lutjanidae; genus Lutjanus; species Lutjanus campechanus. Next base: position 27,577 of record JAJHUR010092885.1, read on the forward strand.
GGCATGAAAACAGGTCAGAAGGATACAACCCCTCTAGGGGGGTCCGGGGGCATGGTCCCCTGGAAGAAGATTTTGGACATTTTATATTTAAAAGCATCAATCTGGTGCACTTTGAGTGAAAAATCAAGCAGAGTTACAGGACAGTATGAATGTATAATAAAGTATCTATACATATTCACATTATGCGTTATAAGAAATAAGACCGACAACTATGCTGTATAAGAAACGAGACTAGCAACTTCTCCAATGAAATGTGCAACGGCACAGGTTTAATACAGGGTTCTCACAGAACTATCATTTGTTGCACCACCTCAAGGACATTGCATGTTTCCTCCATCTATTACAGATGGGGAATTTAGCATGTGGTCAGAATGTGGAATAATGTCAATGTATGACCTTTTTTGCGACAATATGTTTAATACTTTTGAACAATTGGTACAGAAATTCAATATTCCTAGAGCTTACTTCTGTAGATATCTGCAACTTAAAAACTTTATCGCCTGTAATGTTGACCTCTTTCCATCGTGTCCCTCACCGTCCCTTTTGGATGGGATTTTTAATTGTAAACCAGATACGAAACGTGCTGTAAGTTTAATATACGGGATGTTGCATACACAAAGGCTGGCAATGCTGGAGTCACTCAAGAATAAATGGGAGGAAGATCTTGGTGAACAAATCTCAGAAGAACATTGGGGGAAAATAATTGGCCGAATCTGTTCCACCTCTATATCCCTAAAACACTCAGTTCAATTCAAAATTGTACACTGGTCTAAAGCAAGACTATGCAAGGTTAAAGCAGATCTTGACCGAACATGTGATCATTGTCAACAGGAGCCTGCAACCTTAATACACATGTTTTGGACCTGTCCAAAATTGAGCGGTTTTTGGGAATCCACCTTTAATACCCTGTCGAAGGTTTGTAATACCTCACTGGAACCATGCTCATTTCTTGCTCTGTTTGGAGTGACTCTAAGAAATGTCAGCTTGACTAAGCTACAAACCAATATGATAGTTTTCTGTACTCTTTTAGCGAGAAGAATGATATTACAAAAATGGAAAGATGCATCACCACCTGTGTATACACATTGGGTGAGAGAGGTCACATATTATATTCAACTGGAAAAAATTCGATATACTATAAAAGGGTCAATTCAGAAATTCTCTGTTGCCTGGCAGCCTTTCCTGAACTACTTAGAGAATGTGAATGCAGATGATATTGAATTATAGTACGCATGTACCTATTCAGTATGTATCTATGTATTAATTTTGATTTAATTATCTACCTTATGTGATTTACTTATATATATATGTATATATTTTTATTTAATTATTTATTTTTTATTTTATTTGTATTTATTCATTTATTGATTTTCTGCTTTTTCCTTTCTTGTGTCTGGCTGCTGTGTTCGGATGTTGGTGTTATAGGGTGGGGAGGTGGGTGGAGGAAGAAAAAGGAAACATTTGTAAAATGAACATGTATATGGTCATCTTTCTCTTAACATGTTAATAAAAAGACCTTGATCAAAGTTCCACTGAAATCAAAATCAACGTTTTGCACTGTACATCAACTATACGTCAGTATGCTGCCCTACAAAGAAAAAGGGCCGCAACCTCCCCGAGTGCAGAACTTGTGAAAAATGACTTTAAAGGTTTTGTGTTGTCGAGCCAGTTGCAGGCATGTAATTGGATATGTGGCAGCTTTGTAGCTTGAAATTAGATTATTCTTTCTACGTATTAATCCTGACCTCTGATGTGACCTTTGACCTCATTTGGAAGTTCCTGTATCCTGCCTTTGCAGAGCTTGCCAAAAATTATTAAGTCATACCAAAGCAAAAGGCAGTAACTTACATTTTATCTGATGACTTTGGCTTTAAAAAGCAGTATAATGATAAATATGATCAAATCCTCAGTCTGATAATGATGTGAAATGAAACTGTACCCCTGTTATTCTTTACATTGTTGTTATTATCATCATTTATTTACATTTATTATTATATTATGGTATGCTTGTGATGTTCCAAGTAACTTTAAAATCTAATTATTTAAAAGGTTTTGGGATGTTTCTGAGCATTTGAAGCTGCTAATATTTCTATTTTGATAAAAAATAAAATTGGAATTTTATATATATAAGGCAATGTACTCCAACAGAAAAATATTAAATGCCATCAAACCATTTCTGATAAAATATGAAACTGTTTGCTTCATTTTAATGCATTTTCACACCTGGGATCAGAGTCTGAAGTGAGTCAGAGTGACTCTGTGTTCTTACTTTAATATTTAACCACTTAGATCAATAATTCGTTATATGTAGTAGTATAAAGCACATATTTCCTCATTTACTTGCAGATATTTAACATGTTAGAATACAATAACTTAAGTTACAGTGGTTTGGTTTCTCTTCAGCATTTTTTATTTCTGTAATTTTGACCCTCTGTTTTCTCCAAAATGCAACACATTTGAGGGACGATATTCCTTCACCTCTTTCCCCAACAAAGCAGAGATATCTTGTGACGCATCATCTGACAAAAAATTGTCACTCTTAGAAGACGGGAACCACTGGAACTGAGCAACAGAAGAAGAAGATGGTGTTATCTAGTGTGAAAACATCAGTGCTCAGCTGCAGAACCGCAGGTCAGAAAGCATCATGACCCGGCCACAGAGCAGAGCTGCTTGCGCTGCAGCCCCCGGACCTCTACAGCAGCCGAGGCACGGCGAGGCTGCTCACACCGCAGCCCCTGGGAGTCATGCTGCAGCCAGGGCAGAGAGCGCTCCAGCATCTGGGCCTCTCAGACCAAATGTTTCAGGCAGAAGGCGAGGGACACACACACACACACACACCTAATGTTAACCACACTGGTGACAGTGATGGTCACACATAATATGAAGCGATAAAAACCCCAAAATAAAAACGTGAAGCCGAAATTATGCTTAAAAATGTCTCTTTCACAAAAATGCCATTTCCTACGTTTTTTGTCTGAAAAGTGGATTTTTTGATGCAACCAACCAACATTCAAGTGCTTATATAAAGGTAAACCAAACATTTTTTGTGTCTGAAACTAGAAGATCTGTTCTTTCTTCTGATGTTAACATTTTCAAAGAACTGAATATTCTCTGGGTGTTGAAAAATCAGTAAATTCTGTCAAAAATGTTGGCGCTGGCTGGCAACTTTATTAAAAACGCTGGCAGGGAAAGAGTCAATGTCACACAAATGATTATAGCTATTTCTTAACCAAAAAAATATGAAGTTACTGTCTTCATCCATTGTAGGACAGTATAGTGTGCATTCTTTTTAATAATGATGCGACTGTAACTGAGTCTTATTTTGACCAAGCTGGAGGTCCACTAAGGGGACTTGTCTGCGACTGATGCTACTGTCTGTCTCACTTGTTCCAGGAGAATTAAAACAGGTCATCTGTTAACTTCATACATAGGCCTTGATTTTCATCCACCGTCTGTAGTATTCTCTTTGTCTATATGATCTTACATGGGCTTGGAACTTCTCTTAAACTGCTGCACCAATCTGATCAACCTCATCACCCTCACTGTCCAATATGACACTGTCATAAAGTTTTGCAACTGTTGCTCCTTCTTTGATTTCAGTATTTCAAGTATTAACGCTGCATTTCTAACTCACTGTTTCTTTTTTTGTCAGTAAGTAGTTGACACTGATTATGGAGTGAAGGAGCTCACACAACAGAAACATGTGATTTGAAAAACAAAAAAACCCAAAACAATACTCTCAATATTTTCGAATACTTCTCATCCATAATCGCAGCTTGAAAGTGATTGGACAAAAACAAAATAAAAGGACATAAAAAAGACATACAAAGAGAATGAATCATAAATCTTCGTGTTAATGATTGAACAGAGTTAAGACAAAACTGACACGATGATGAGACTGATCTCAGATCACAGATTAGATTACATAGACTCACAACACTGCACGGGGAAGCGACAGACAAAAGGTTATTTTAGGGTTCTCTCTCCAGAGCCTTTTATATTGTGCTGGGATTGGATTCCCCAGACACCCGAGGTGTGAGGATGGCGACTCTGAGGAAACAATATGCGGTGAACAGATCTGTGTACTCTGAGGACAGCTTTGCTGAAGATTATGAGAAAGTCTACAGGCGTCGCAAAACCACCCTGGACCATGTGAAAGAGTATCTGACGTAAGACTGCTTCTCTAGAGATCATGAATTTAATAACTCTTGATTTTAAATCTTCTGCAGAACAAGTGTTTAATTATGAGAAGGGGTTTGATGAAATTGTGTCAAAGGGAAAATTCTGTCAAATTGCAAATTTTAGTAGACAAAGTGCAAGAGTTTTTTTTGTTTTTTAAAAAAATTTATGTTAAATACAGCTGTGATTCAAACCGTGCCAAGAATGCAGTGCTCTCTCTTCTGCCGATCATTGGCTGGATGAGGATCTACAGAGTGAAAGAGTGGCTGCTGGGAGATGTGGTCTCTGGGATCAGCACCGGACTGGTGGCCATTATGCAAGGTGAGGAGCAGGACAGAGAGCCCGAGTGTGTTGCTGCAGAGTCTGATCATTGTTTGTGGATCCAAAGTAGGGTTGGACATCCATACTCATTACATTTATGGTATCAGTTGAAATAACTTCTCCAGTCAAATGATACCTGCATTCAATCCTTTTGGTACCCAGATCAAAGATTTATGTGGTTTTGCTTGCAGACCAATCACAGCAAGTGTTCTTCATGGAATGAAGTACTCATTTGTATCACTTTAAGGGTACTGGTATTGGTACTGGTATCGTAATTTTTTAAACAATACCCAGCCTTAATCCAAAACAACCAATACCACTGGCTAACTTTAGGTAAGGAGTTTGGCCATGGTTCCATGAGAAAAATGTTGACTCTGACTTCTGATTTAAACACACATCTATCATCCACACCTCCACCCTTACTTTTACTGTACTGTAAAAGTATTGCATAAGAATATAAATGGATGACTTATGAATGTATCTTACAAGGGACTGTCACTAAATTTGGCACTGAATGCATGATCAGATTCTTACTGTTGTTTAGTTAATCTTTGATCAGATATTCCCTTTTTTAAGCTGATCAATCACTGATGCAACTGATAATTTTGGATTAAGATAGAACTTTATTGACCCCCTACAGTAAAATGAAATAGCAATAGGAAGTACAAGAATAGATGCATAATGTTGACTGGTAGTCCACCAAGCACCAGATGTCATTTCAACACTGTCTTTTGGGCTAAATTGTTCTTCTTAAATCATGTGGTGGAACAATAACTGGTCATGTATGCAAGCTTTGACTTGTTTCATTTGTTTTTAGAGCTAAATTTGATATAAAAAGTATCTATTATTATGTAATTCTTCCTTCTGTGCATTGTTGTGGTCTCTCTCAGGACTGGCCTTCTCTCTGCTGGCTGAGCTGCCTCCGAGCTACGGCCTCTACACAGCTTTCTTCCCAATGTTAACGTACTTCTTCCTCGGTACTTCAAGACACATATCTGTGGGTATGTCATGCCATGCTGAGTCACTAAAATGTTATATACATTCTTTCCCCTCTTGACTTGACTTTCTAAAGACAGCTGGAAATTGGTTTGATCAAAATTAATATAAATTCAACTTTAAAAATTGAGAAATTGATAGTGCATTGGACAAAACTCATCATTTATTGCAATTTCTCCCTATTTTTCTGTACAAACTGTCCCAGCTGTCGCTAATGGAGAGGATTTTCTGTCGTCGGGCATAAACATACACATACACTGTAAAAATAAACTTGTTTTAATTTGTGTCCACGCTGCATTAAAATTAATTAAGTTTAGCGATTTTTAATGATTTAGAACAAATATACTTTTCCAGTTCCGTTGTAATTGAAAAAGCATTATCAATAAGCTTTAGTTATTAAGTTGAAACAGCAGCTTTTCAGTCACATTGGTACTGAGATAATATGTGAAACAGTGAATTTATTTAATTTAAATTGTAGGGTGGTAGGGGCTGAATTCAATACTAACCTTTATCAAGGTTCCCAATGATTTTTTTTTTATTGTGAAAATTACAGACACACGGCAAGTTTTCATTGCAAACTATAAAAAGAGCGACCTCAGGAGAGTTTTAACTTTCCAATAATGCATGCTGGGAAGTCTGCCAATATGCTGATGATGTTTCTTTAGAAATTTAATGAGTTGATTGAACTCTGTTCAATACATTCATTCAACTCATCATTTCAAGTTAGAGGAATTCATCTTTATAAGTTCTTAAGTCTGAAGAAGAAATAAATACTTGACATTTCAAGTTTAATTAACTTGTTTAAATAAAATGTATATATTTATGTTCAGTTAATGAGAAAAGATTAGTCAATTCTGCTAAATTCCTGTAGGATTTTCTTTTCCAGTGTATTACTTAAATATTCCTGTTTGGATGTTTGGATTTTGACTCAAGGAGATAAGATTGGATGTGATGTGGTTTAACAGCGTCTTCCCGCCCCTCCATGTCCACCGTCATACAGGCTCTTTTCCAGTCCTGAGCCTAATGGTGGGAGCTGTGGTGCTCCGTCTCGTCCCAAGAGAAGGACTGCCGGCCAACATCACCGCCTTCGAGGGCCTGGAACCAGACCAGCAGAGAGTCCTGGTGGCCTCCTCTGTGACCTTCCTCATGGGGATTTTCCAGGTAAATCTGACTCTGTCTCCATACTGTGCCAGTGATTCTCCACATTCTAGGAAGGGTTTTTAAACCATGCTTCTTTTCTCTTCATTGTTCTGTCCTGTGCAGCTTGCCATGGGTGTTCTGCAGGTGGGCTTTATTGTCATGTACCTGTCCGACACTCTGGTGTCTGGCTTCACCACAGCGGCTGCCGTCCACATCCTGGTGTCCCAGCTGAAGTTTGTGTTAGGGTTACCCGTCCCGGGCATCAGCGGTCCACTCGCTATCATATATGTAAGTCCAGGTGTATCTGAAGGTTTTATTAGTATTGTTACCAGCTCTTATTGTTACATTAAGAGCTGGTAAGAGGATCAATGCCACTCAGGTTTGTGCGGTAAATATGAAGCTAATGCCGGTGTTATGGCCCTTCTGGTTTTTCAAGATAACTGGTTACCGTCAGCGTGTGTTGTCTGCAACAGCTGTCTCCGTTCCTGTCACCAGATTCGTCACACATTTACAAACATATCACTGCCGACTTCCAGGTCGCATCTGATACCCACTGCAGCAAATATGGTCACAAAAGCATGCACTAGCCTACATTACAGACAGCCACGGAAAAAAGAAAAAAAAATGGAAACCATATTTTTTTTGTCAACGTCGTATCAAGCTGGGTTCGAACTCACGCCAGTAAGAATAAGACATATTCCCCTCACTCTGTCTTACCCAGTGAGCTACCAACACATTGCTTCAGGGTGTGACCTACCATTATATGTTTACTACGTCAGCACCCAGGTAACACATTATCTTGCCTTGATCTAAGACAACTGGTTACCTCGGACTATTCTGAGAAAACATCCGAACATGTTTGCGCTCTTTCTCGAAGCTACAGACAAATTGACCACCACATCACAGCATCCCACAACAC
>JAJHUR010092890.1:0-12028 GCA_027495735.1 Lutjanus campechanus
TTAAGTATTTTTCTAACACCAGCACTTTTACTTGTAATTGAGTAATATTTATGTAATGTAACAGTACATGTATTTCAGTACAGACTCTTTTCACTGCTGAATGTGGCTTCAGTGGTCCAGTGTACTGTGGCCGTCAGTCCTCTGCAGCGGTTGTGGGTTTGACTCCCGCCTACAGTCCTTTGTTGCAGGTCATTCAGCATCACTCTCTCACTCTCTCCTGTCATATCTTCAGCTTTTAAAACCTAAATTCTGTATATAATATTCAAAAAAGAGTTTTGGCATCAACCAAACACATCTAAAAACAGCAAAATATGAAAATAGGATTTTTTAATGAAAAAAAATCAGGTCTTTCCATATTTTATTCGGTGATAAGAGGTGATGCTGATGCAGAATAAGTGTTAGGTGACGTCTGTATTAAACGCTTGTTATCACTTTAGCCCTCATCCCTTTAAACCCACACACACACACACACACACACACACACACACACACACACACACTAAGTGCTCACACAATGGGAGGTTAAATGAAGCTCCACAAAGCCGTTGATCTTCCTCAGAGAATATCTGATGACCCGTGGTTTTTATTTAGACTACACAAGGACGAGGCTAAAAACAGCCTCAGACTCGCCAAATGTGGAGCGTTTACTGCTGACAGAGGAGGGAGGGCAGGAGGTGGGGTGGAAGATAAACCAACAAAGAAAAAAAAAAAGAAGATGGGTCAGATGAAGAGACACACTAATATTCTAAAAGTCCAGCGTCCTGCTGCAGCAGATTATTTCTGAGAGCCTGGCAGGTAAACAGAAAAATAAACAAACGCTAAAAATACATAACTCAACATCTGAGAGGTAATAATGTGACTTCTGAGTGCAAAGAGGAAACTGTGTGTATGATGTCGTGCTCTAAATGAGGGATTTACAGTGTTAAATATTCAGTTATTGTGAAATTACAATTTTTTTAGCATTTTAATTGACATTTATCAAAGCATTTCTCATCATGTGCAAATGTGTGGCTTATACACCAAATTAAAAAGAAAAAAAGTTACATTTTCATGATAGCGTATGTCTACAGCACAGGGCCTGTTCCTCTGACAGCTAGTTTTGAGTCACCCTCAGTTAGTTATGGAATCAAAATCCCCCCCAAAAAGAAAAGGCTCTGAGGAAAACAGAGAATTTACTAGTTGCTTGTTGGTCTCTTTTCAGAGTATAGGTTGCAGATGTCATGGTTTGGGTTTTCTCATTGTCACTTCCTGTTTTATTAGGGGCCGGGCAGCCTAAGCTGCCAGGACCCTATTGTCATCCTCAATGTTCATCTTCTTCTTCTTCTTCTTCTTTCTTCTTCTTCTTTCTTCTTCCGAGGAAATCCTACTTCCCATGCGCGAAAAATGACCAAACTTTGCACAAAGGTCCAGTCCCATGCCAGATTGTCTCAGCTGCAAAAACAGGCCAATAGTCCTGATGGTGGCACTACAGCAAGCCTCTAAAGTTCAAAACTCTGAAAATTCATAACAAATCAACTATATGTGCTACAGATTTGGAACTTTCACTTTGAAATGTGCTTTTCCATGGATGGCTGCTGTCTGGCACCCTGATCCTTGGCTTAGTCAATTTGTGAAGCCACACAGGAACTGTCACTTGCCAATTAGCTCAGTGAGATAGAAAACGGACCTCAGTCTCAGAAGTTATGAGTTCAAACCTCAGCAGAACAGATATTCTAACGTGAAAGTCTTATGTTCTGGCATCATGCTATGTGGATTAGAGACTATTGAAGTTAAAATAAGACAAATAGACAAATACTCTTTATCAACACTTTTCCCTGTTATCTTTTTATTTATTAATATCCGGCAACAGTGAAACGTGATGAGTGTGCACGCAGGGAGGAGGGAGGGACAGAGGGGGGCGGGAGCAGCACCAGACATGAAGGCATCTGATTGGTTCCTTTCCATTCGGACCGAATGGCAGGGATTGGTCAGAGTTTATACAGGCCTGCAGCTGACACAGAGGTCTGATTCTTTTCGTTCCTTTTTCTGAATACATAATGTTTGACTACTCTCAGGATGGAAGGACCATTTCACCCAGTATAACAAAAAGTGTTTCTGAACAGGATTACCAACTATAGCTTTAAAGAGGAATTATCCTTTTAATACGACAACTTAAAACCGTGAAATTTCAGGATGAGTCGAGCAGAAATTGACAGGATGACTTGTTAGGATGGACGTCGCCGCCGCGCCGCTGGACGAGCTCTCATAGGTTTTGACGCGACGTCCTCTGCAGCTTTGTTCAGTGGAAATCACAGATTTCACTGAGCAGCTGTGTTGTTTCTGCACCACAGAGGCAGAGACAGAGAGCTGTTGGCTTTCATTTTGTGTCCTGCTTTTCATTTTTCTTTTTGTCTCCATCCTACAATAGAGCAGGACGAGCTGCTGCCGCTGCCACCGCCGCCACTGCTGCTGGCGAACTGCCAAGGTTCAGCTAGCATGATTTCAGCCTGCATGCCACGACACACACACACACACATGCGACTTCACATCAACAATGACAGACAGCAGCATACAGGCATGCATACCACGCACACACACACACACACACACACACACACACACACACACATGCACACAGTGGCTTATGCTCACTAATCGTCTTCTCATTCATTCTCACACTAACTTGAAAAAAATATGGAAGGGATTTGCTGAGCGCTGGGCCAGATGTGATAATACTGATCCAGGAGGGTTGACCTGGGGGTGGGGGTGTGTGTGTGTGTGTGTGTGTGCGTGCAGTAATAGGACAGGAGGGGATATCACAGCGTGTGATTGTCTGCCTCTCCTCTTTTCCTCTTTGTAAATAGAAGCAGAGGAGACAATCTGCTCCTCGTTGTGTTATTTTCTCTTTGTAGAGGCTCCAGCGGAGCCGCAGACAGATTAGCAGCATTATCAACATCTAACAGTGCAGAGGTCAAAGGTCAAAGTAGCTCCGACGATTCAGGAACTAATCTGCTTCATGGAGACAAACATTTAAAAAAAACATGGTCAAAGGAAAACATGGCAGATGAAACCCGCCGGTCACGTTTTAAAGGACGCAGGAAGAAAAGTGATCAAGGTGCATCTGTAGCTGCATGCTAACACGTTAGCATCTGATAGATAAAGTTATAGTTTTGATCTGATATCATGTAATCCAGACACAAGGCAGGTTCACTGTAAAGCTTTAAGTCCTCCGCTTATGTGTTTTTAAGACAACTCATAAACACCATTAAGAATACCGACAAAATTACTTTTTTTGTGATTGTTGGCACAGATGCTGTCATACAGGTGACATATATCACTACACATGTGGTTAAAAAGAACACTTGCACATCAATTTTGACCTGACAGGAAATTTAAATATCTGTTTATACCTTAGTATATACTGTATATAGTGTATACTGAAAAACACACTCATCCTGCTACTAGTGGTCAAAATGTCCTGAGGGTCACCTTCACAGCTCAGGTGAAAGCTACTCTCTTATTTGACAGTAGGTGGCAGTGATGCAGATTATTTTCATCTGCTGAATGAATCTGCTGATTATTTTCTTAATGAATCAATTAGTTGTTTGGTCTATAAAATTTCAGAAAATGGTGAAAAATGTGTTGCCCAGGACTTCGCCCTCAAATGTCTTGTTTTGCCCACAACCTGAAGATATTCAGTTTACTGTCATAGAGGAGTAAAGAAATCAGAAAATATCCACATTTAAGAAGCTCGAATCAAAGAATTTTGACCTTTTTTTTCCTTTAAAAAAGTACTCAAACCGATTAATCGATTATAAAAACATTTGGTGATTAATTTAATACAATTAATCAAGTAAATGTTGCAGCTAGAACAAAACACAGGATGCAAAAAATCCTAAAAAGGTTCAAAGAAATATAATTTTTGAGAGTAAGTAATACTCAGATGCAGTATGAGGTAAAAGCCTATTTAACCAACAGTTAGAAATCTGTGGAAGAGCTCTGAAGTCACATTATGTAACAAAATGATGGAGAACTCTACAGTATGATCCTTTTAAGGCTGCGTGGAGCCATATGTTATGTCTGCAATGGTTTAAAACACTTCACAGTGAATAAATAATTGTGTGAAACACAGAAAAGCAGCAAAAACCTCAACCAACATTTTCATTAAAGCCTCGCCAGAAAATATTTATTTTTACTTAAAGCGGCGTTTTGTCTTTCACTCAGATTCTTGGATGTGAAACATCGTATTAATTATCGAGGCTTCGGCGAAGCCCACAAGCGGAAGTGTGATCTAAATGTGTGAAATGTTCCCACCTGCTATAAATGGCGTCACTTTTCTAATTAGCATCGGGCTCCTCCTGCATGTGAGGGTGAAGGGGAAGTCATGAGGTGTCAGAAGACGCGTCTCTGTCTGCTGCCGTTATTATCACAGAGACGATGAGTAGCAGCCGCGCCGTGATAGCTGTGTTCAGGCCAACTAAAAAACAATCCCTCCTTAAAAAATGACAGCGGCTGTTTGCAGGACGTCAGTCTGAGAAAGGTTAAACACTTCATTCTGTGACATCTGTTAGTGTGCGATAAGACGCTCGCTTTGGAAATAACATGATTCATATAAATAGAGCTCGTTGAAATGTGGTGATTCAAAGTATTTATAGCCTTAATTCAGGTGTAGCATAACATGAAGCGACACGTTGTAGAAGACTGGAGCATCCGAAACACCACTGACGCTGATGTGTTCAAGGACGCTTCAAAATAAGAGATTTCGGAACCGGAAACAAAGTGACCAAATGCACATTATCCACAGTGTCCTCACATGCTCATTGTTTGTCCTCCAGGTTTAATTTTCAGACGACATCATGCATGATTCACCTGTGATGGTGTGTCCTCAGATGTCATAGTGTCTTTGAATGCACCACAAGGGTGTTTTTAAAAATGTGACACCACACCAAGATAATGTGACTTTGAAAAAATAAAATGAAATGTGGTGAGCTGTTGGTCTCAAACCATTTTTCACATCTTTGCAGGACACGATAAGACACAACGGACGTCCTGTGTGGGACATTTGAGGGAGAGAAATTCATTTATTATTTAGCTGATGTTCGTACAGCATGTTCCTAATCAGCCTCGGATGAGTTATTTTAAAAATGTATTCCAATACAATTACTAAATACCTGATTATGTAACCTGATTACTTTCTGTTACTTCTGGATTACCTCAACATGAATGTGTTTATATCTGACATTTGGTTTATTAATTTAATTTTACTTAGTTTGTCCAGATATTTCTTCCTTTGTTATGAGTAAATGCATGTTTGGATTAATGACAATAATTATGCACATTTATAACTGTTGTAAACACACTAACCAGATCACCAGCATCACCACCTACAGTCCCAAAATATTTTTAATAGTAGTAGTATTCCAAGGTTAGCTAGCTAACTGGATTTCTGTCTAGCTAATGGTTGGTCAAACCAAAGTTGGCCTGTGTAGCTGCCACTAGTGTTTGGTCTGCGTAGCTAAAGTTAGCATTTGGTCTGTGTTGCTAACATTAGTAATTGGTCTTACCTGTGAATATTTCTTTAAATTAGATGCTGAGACAAGACAACATTCCGTTGGAGTCTTGTTTGCGTCCACGCGATGAGTTTAAGTACAACCGTAAGTCTCCTTTTAGCTCAGCTTAGTTTGGGGTCCTGGATCAACAGATAACCATCTTCAGGTCAGATTCTACAAATTCAAATATACATGTAATAAACAACCAAAGTAAAGGAGCTACAGTTGCACGTTGCAAAACAACTACAACTAAAGACGTCATTAGCCATGTTGCAATTAAAAGAGCGCAAATTGAATCTAAAATGGTGAGAAACAATGAATAAAACAGGGTGGAAATATGGGATTTCTGTTAGTTTCATGTACTAATGTGAGGAAGGTCCCATCAGAACTGTGTGGAGTCGTCATGGATGAATTATAGAGCCACGAGGAGACTGAAACAGCTGATCAGTTGTGAGTTAAATGCTTGCTACATCAGAACTTATGCAGAAAAAAGTGTTTCCATCTCCTATAAAGAGAAGTGTTTGCTAAAGTTCCTAAGTTTGTTTGAATTTTGCTGTTTCCATCAACTTTAATGGTGTATGACATTAAAAAACAGTGGTATGGTCCTTTAAGCAGCTGCTGTATAGGGTCTGTATCATTGTGTCTGTTGTGGAGTAGCTTGAGGACAACACAGCGGCGCGATAAATAGACTGTAACATCTAATTCGTGCCTTCGCAGCGCCGCTCCTCAGACTCATTTCCCATGTATAGGACGTGTGCTCGGCCTCGAGGGCTCTCCATTGTGCCAGGCTGATGGTCTGCATGTGCCACAAAACGGCTTCTCATCTTCAAAAGAGGGCATATGTTCCCCTTTCAAAGGCCCTCGGAGCCATTTATGTCCGTCTTCCTTTCCAACAAACGGACGTCACAAAGTGCAATCAGTGCACTAACTGCTGCCTGTGTGCCCAGACTGATGATCCGCTCAGATGGGAACTCATGAATCTGAGAGGCTGCCGGACGCCGAAACACAGAATATAAAACTAAACATGGTTACAGAGAGAACTAATCGACAGTCCAGGCAGCATTATACAGATTTAATCATGTTTTCTGAGTGTGTTTTTAAGAAGATGTTGGAAGTCTTATTATCAAAATGCTTACTTTAAGGGTCCTTTTTATTTCTAACATTGCTTCCGGTCAGTTTATGCAGGGAAATGAAGTGGAAAGAATGCTATTTTACTAAAATATACAGTGGCCTGCTTGTTTAATTTTAGTAAAGTTCAATGCTTCAACTAAAGGCTTTGTTCAGACTGCAGGCAAATCAGATTTGTTTCTCAACCGTGCTGATACTCAGTGCAACAGCACAACCTCAACAACCTGATACCCTGCTGTAATAAATGAGCAAAAAGCTGCAATAATCACATAGAAACTCTACATATTATGCCTTCAGTCTGCTTCTGCAGCCTCTCAGAAGCCTCCGACATGCAGGAAACTGACATCATCACTGGTGTGTGTGGCGGACCACCTTAACCCAGGTCCTCCTGCCACATTTTCAGATTAAAAGTTCACAGACTTGTCTATAATATCAGCGATGGCTTTAAAATACTCCAGATAACTCAGACCTTGACTTCAACCGTGCAGCTCTGAGGGAAAATGTATCTTTAGCACTAACAAAGACAGAGTGCTGTGGTTGTAAAATTTCCAGAGATTAGCGTTTCCAAAGAAAGTGGAATGACTGACACTGATAACGCTCGCTGCTCTGTCCTCATTTATTCCAAAGCGTTACCTCTTTTTCTCTGCGCATTAGCCATGCAAATTCACCGCTAACTTTCTTTTCACCCGCTAGATTTAGTATCATTCTGCTGCGTTCTTTCACTTGTGATAATTATACGCCAGAGTGAACAATCTATTGTCCCTCACAAAGGTTTATTCACTGTCCAGTTATTTCAGCCATGCATTTTAATATCACCCACGCACATTTAAAAGCTATCAGCTGTCATCCTCTGTCAACCAGGGTATTGTGGCGGGTTTGATTTGCTTCACACTTGGTGTGACCTGTAATTAAAATTCCCTTGATGCAAATAAAATTGGATACATCAGCAGAGATGAGGCTCATTTCACACGTTTACAGGAACACTTGAGCTGACATTGTAAATGCAAATATATACAAAGGTATGTTTGGATTTAATTCTCAACAGAAGTTTTCTCCACACGTATTTATTACAGTCCCCACACATCAGCATCACACACGTTGAGGGATAATGATGGCTTTAATCTGTAAAAGTTTGATCTTGTCCAAAGCAGACTCAAACTTGACACATAAATTAGCCTGGAGCCTCATTCATAAAACTCTGTGTAGGATTCACCTCAAATGTTGCGTATGCGCGAAAATATTAAGATTAATAACTGCAGTCAAGATGATCATGGCCAATGCAAAAAGAAAGGCTAAAAGAAAAAGGCATTTCTCACAGTGCTTTTGTTGGGGAGGTTGGGACGTTTGCAGCAGAAGGAGTTCAGAGTGGCAGATGCTGTGAATACTGCTGCCTTAGAAGATCGGACAGAAATAAATAAAGAAGTGGACGCCAAAAAGCACAAAGCAGGCAGTGTTTGAAATGAGAGTGAACCAAATGCATTCAGCTCATGTTTGTACATTAATTCACAAAAACATTTATTGGATATTTCTTTGTGTGTTCAGCAGGTCGGCCTCAGCTGTGCATCTCAACCTTCCAGCAGCTTCACAATAAAAACACACAGCGTTTAAAACAGAGATGAAAATGGACTACAAACCATAAAAAATAAAAACATTATTAAATTTGCAAGCAGCGTTGAACGGGCGCATGGTCGGGGGAGCGGCAGCTGTGGTGTTGCTGCCAGAGGTACACAGCTCTGAATTTTCAATTCAATATCGCAGATGTAGGTTTGAGATACAACAACTTCCTGTTTCAGGGTGAGACACTGAAATTCAACGCCACGCCACAGACACGCCGCTCAGTGAAAAGCTTCAGGCTTTTCTGACTTGAGTTGAGATTGATTTGGTCAACGTACTTGGAGGAACACATCAAAGGAAAGAATCTGAATCTGTCACTTCCTGTTGCCAGTAGGTGGCGCTATGACAGTGACTGAATATTGGCATGTAGATGTGTTAAGGCCAGGATTTTCATTAAATGTGTGAAGCAGATTGGAAAATGTTATATTTGAGTTACAACAACTTCCTGTTTCATGGTGAAACATTGAAATTCAACACCACGCTGTGGCCACGCCGTTCAACAAAACCAAAGAGGTTTGCCATTTATAATTTGAAATTCATCAGGATGATTCTCTAGAAGGAGTTCAGTAAAGTACAGTGCTTGTAAATGACAAAATAAAAAAAATTAAAAAACGCTAAAATTGCAGTTAATTTAAAATGGCTGACTTGACTCCCTGTTGTGTTAGTGTACGGCTCCAGCAGGCTTTTTTGTACATCTAGATATGATACATGTGCCTACTGATTTCATAAATCCACGTGAAACATGTTGCAAGGACGCTATCGAACCATTTTGCAACCCACAATCCCTAGAACCATGTTACATATCAAAGTTGTTCACTCCTAATGTGCCAATTTTTAAAAAAATACTAAAAGTCATGAGGGGGCGCTATGGAGCCGACGTGCCACATGTGAACCTCGTTGCAGAATCAAATCAAAGAATTTACTCATTTAAACCTTGGTGCAAGGTTTTCATGAGTTTTTGAGCATCCTTAAAGGCCACAAACTCTTTTCATGAAAATAATATGGCTGACTTCCTTTTGGAAAAACTCTTGTAAAAAAAAAAAAAAAAATTGTTTATGATGAGAGCAATGATATCACCAAATTTCAAGATCAACCATGACACGTGTTTTGGGGTGCTATGGAGCCCGCTGATCATGCCTGAGCCGAATCACTACACAACTTTACGGTTTTTGCCACTTCTGACATCTGAGTCAATTTTTGTGGGTTTACAAGACCCGTTGCAAAATGGCAAATATACTCCAAATCTCCAAAGATGGTAGGTTCCTTGCAACTGCGGTGCCAGAGATGGTTGGGATTACCATGAATGAAACGATGCACTCGTATCTGCCTGACTGAGGCACTGAAAACAGCATCGGTGTAAACATAATTTATCCTACTGTTCATTAATTATCCTAAATTGTGTATTATTGTGTGCAAGTGTGTTCACTCCAGGGAGCATCAATCAAACAAGTGCATGTTTATTCATTGTAAGAGTGGATTTTATCTGCTTTTGCAAATGAACTCTTCATATATGATACGAGAGAGGTAATATTTCATTTCATTCGTTTCATGTGTGTGTATGCATGAATCACAGTAGATTCTATCGTGTTTTCGACCTGAAGTCGCTCACTCTTGAAGCAAAGCGTGCTCGACCCGAACAGACCCAGAGAACCACACTGACACACCCAGGATCTGCTGCAACACAAGACCCCACCTGACACTAATAGACTGAGTATAATATGGTTCCTGAGTCAGGTTTCACAAAGTGGAGCAGAGTGGAGCAGAGTGGACCTGTGAGGACGTCTAATTGTGTAAGAGTGCATTTACTCGTATAGAATGAAAGCTAATACACAACATTATGTGTTTTGAAAGGTGTGAATGCTTCAGCTCGGCCTGTTATATTTTTATACTAACATTGTGTTCTTCCACCCTCATGAGTGTGTTTGTATCAGAGAGATTATGTACCAACAGCTTGCCATTGTGCACTTCCACCGAGTGCGGTTTAACACAGGTTCACACACCACAATAAGGCCACTGCGAGGTAAAGTGGCTGTGCAGCTGCCTGTGAAAAGGAGGAGGAGGAGGAGGAGATCCTGTTAGTCTCTGCTCCGGATGATGAGCTCAAATCATGGAGGGAGAACAAACAACCCTGGCGGCTGCCTCCAAAGCCACGATCTGAGCCCGAAGCAGGTTGGCCCTTCATCTGCATCTCAATGAGGAATTTGATCACAGCTCAGCATTCAGAGGCAACGGCACGATGTGAGGCTACCGGGGGCCGCCGCTTTCAGATATGAAAATACGTCTGGGAGACAAATTAAAGACGGAGGGGAGAGAGAGAGCTGCATGAAGCTCAAAAACATCTTTGCTGTGTTTGATTCATCCTCTGCAGTGTTTCTCCCTTTAGGTCGGTTTGTTTTTTCCACATGATAATGATGACATTCAAACTGGAAAAAAGTCTGGTAAGTCGAGAGACGCTCCTTCAAATTCTGAGTCCCCTGACAACAATTTACTCGGGGCCCTGAAAGTGTAAATATGTATAATCCTCAGCATGCTGCAGGGAGGCCTGTCTTAGTCCTGTGAGTCTCCATTACGAAACGGCAGTCACGTCGTCTAAGAGAGCTGTGGAGTTGTCAGGTGGGAACAAGACTGTACGTCGAAAATCTGACGTCGGGACTGGTGCATAAATTCAGCTGTTTTCATGTTTCCCTGCGACAAGAAGAGATTTGCGCTGAAATCGGATTTGTTATAAGTAATAATTTGACACCTTGGAAAATGTATTTTCTTGTGAAGAACTTTGATTACATTCTCATGTGAATCGTGGAAAGCAGCTCTTCTGGCTTTGTACGAAATTTAAAAGTCCACCTAACCAACAGACACTGATTTGCTGTTTTCAATCAAAAGGTCAATCATGCCGATCATGTTGATCCAAACAGGTCGGCAACTTTGACGAGATGTTGCGAGTCTTTTGGCCAATCACAATCAAGATAACTGTAAAACAGGTAAGTCTCATTTGCTGCTGACTTTAAGTTAACGTTAGCTAACTAGTTGCTAAAGTAACATTAATCTGCCAAATCAAGTTGACGTAACCTATTAGATCTTTCCCAACCTGTTTATAATGGAAAGCATGCTAGCTTGTTAGCACGCCAGTTAACGTTATATTTCAGAATCATTTTGCAGAGTTAAGGCTAACTCTCACTGCATTGTTATCCCATTTTAACCTCCATTATTGTTGTAAGCTACAAGGAAAATAAAAATAAACACATGGCATGTTTGTGCGAGCCCTATGTACAAAAAGGACAAGAAATTTAAGATGAGAATACAAAAATGTTCTTGCATGGGGCCCATGGTCATTAATTTGGAATCGTCTGTGTCCACTTGATGGGTTTGTCATTATGAAAGATGAATTTATGTCACACATGATCATTTTTCATAGCAGCTTTAAGTTTGTCCAACATTTTTCTTTAAATTAGAGTCTCAGCTTTCCACAGCTGAGATGTGTTTTGATGTTGCCGTTGATATCCAGCAGCTGAAAACGTTACAAAACTGTTGCTGTTAAATTAACTGTAAAAGTGTGAAAACTCTCACAATCACTCACCTGACTCAGATATCGGCTTCATCAGCGGGATAAGTGATCAGTAAGTGATTGGTCACCGATTAAAAAGTTGGAAAGTTTTTCAGTTTTGGACATGTAGAGATGCGAAATATGGAAGAGAAGGAGGAAGTGATGTGTTTCTTAAACAACACACACTCACACACACTTTCTCACTGCACCAGCCATC
>JAJHUR010092893.1:0-10557 GCA_027495735.1 Lutjanus campechanus
TAACACTGAAGTCGTAGAGAGCAGCCGCGCACAGCGATACAACTCCCGAAGCAGAGCGGGGGAGACGGCAGCCAGGCAGCCTGCAGCAGGCTCAGAGCATTATGCCGGGACATTACCATATAAGCGAGTCGGGAACGGATTGAGGTCAATGTTACCTTCTGTTATAAAAAACTCGGCAAAACAGAGCGTTTCAGAGCCGTCCAAAACGGCCGCGGGGCTCACGTCCAAATGCACAAACCTCGTTTATTTGACGCGGTGGCATCGTTTAACACGAGTATCCAACATTGTAACAACATTTATAGCTCAGAAACGATGAAAAAGCATAATAGGTCCCCTTTAACACACAAAAATATTTAACGCAATTAATTTACTCTTAAACTTACGTGAGATTTTGTAAAAAGCCGCTTTCACAGTGCAGATTCTTCTGTGACCAGGGAAGGTGAGGGAACACATTGTTGTGGAGCTGGCAGTGAACATATATAGTGACCAGACCAAACTAAATAACACACAAGGGGGAAACATGGATGCCAATTACAACTAATACAAGGCAAAAAACTAACCAAAGCCAGATCCCCCCCTGTGACTTGGCAGCACATGGTTTGGTCTGATTAGCTAATTTAAGAGTCTTCAGCTCTCAGCCACACCTGTTGCTCCTCCAGGAAGAGACCAGCCCCAACAACCACAGTAACTCAAATACAAACATATGATTCATGTAACAGAGAAGTACTTTCTTAATCCTACAGTGTGAAAATGTGAAGATAAAAGCAAATCAACAAGATTACAAATATAATTTATGAAGAAGGAAGAATGAGTTATTTTTTCTTTCAAAAGTTACATTGTCTTGCTTTAAAACATATTAAAAAAAAATTACATTGGTCAAAATTATGTCTTACTGTTATTTAAGAAAAAAACTACTCCAAGGCATGTTAAGATTTTGTCAATATTGGAGGCCCCCTGTGAACAAAATGTTTCCACCACAAAATATAACCTCAAAAATAAAATGATCCAACTAAAAATCTCCTTCTGCTTCTTTTTAACTGGCTAACATACTACTCGCTGTAAGCTGGTAAAATGTAAACACTCATTTCATCTGATTTCACGGAGAATCTGATGTGGTGGCAGACTTTAAGAATAACTGCATAGAAATAGCAAACTTTTCCCAGATGGTCTTGTTAACTTATGTAGATCACAACCAATTGCCCCATGGGGACAAATAAATGTCTTGAAATCTTGAAATCTTAAAATCATGTATGGACATTAGTATTAAATGAAACTGTCTCATAACCTCCTTGTTGTAGCTCTAAGGTAATGAACAGCCATCAGCACTCTAAAGTAAAGGTTAATGCTGTTGATCTGGGAAATTAATTAGGCCGTGCCAGGACTAGCTCTTATTTGTAATTTGTATCCAGATGCCCACACACCTGGCACCACACACTCACAGCTGTTGCGTTCACTGTTGCTACCAAACATGCAAATCAACATGAAGCAGATCAGTGTGCCCAATCAACCAATCCATCAATCAATCAATCAGACTTTAGCACTTTTCATACATACATACAGGCTTTAGCACTTTGCACACAATAATTAAAAAAACAATACCCCTCTCCCAGTTGCTGTTTTTAATGAGTGCACTCGTTAAAAACAGGAACTGAGGAAACACTATCATAAGTGAGGAAACACCAGAGGCAGGATAAAAACTCTGAATAAATAAGATAATAATCAGTGGATAAAATAAAAGAATATGCCAGCTAGAAAAACAGATTAATAATAAAAAAATAAAAATTCTACTTATTTATAATAAACAACAACAACAACAATAATAATAATAATAATAATAATAATAATAATAATAATAATAATAAATAGATAAAGTTCAAGTAAAGGCTAGGCTAAAAAGGTATGTCTTGAGTTTGGTTTTAAATATATCAAGACTCTCTGTGGGCCTCAGGGCTTCAGGCAGCCTGTTCCACAGATGTGGACCACAGTAATAAAAGGATGCTTTATCATTTAGATGGTTTAACACTAAATACTGAGTAGAGAAAATTAGCTTTCCTTTAGCTTATGGACACATTTAATGGGGTTTAATGGGGGGTGCAGTATACAATACCATGGAAGAGAAAAAAGAAAAGATTTTACGTCATGCAAAATCTGGCATCTTTTTCATCTGGCGTCGAAACGTCAGTCATTGGATAAAGTTTGTTGCAGTTTGTTGGATAAAGTTTGTTGAAGTCTCTACTGGTCATTACAAATATTAGGGATGATCAATGTTCCATATTTGCTGAAATCTGCTCAGCATTAAATCACATTTATTTAGGCAGCCTGGCACGACAGCTGGTAGATTACCTGATAATTCTCTATTATGCATTCAGACAGAGAGTAGATTAAATACATAAAACACATTTGCCAGGTCACAAACCAGACTGTGATGATGATAGAAGGTGTGTAATCATAATCAAGTGGAAGCACTATAGAGCGAGTATTTTATGAGTTGAGTATTAATCTGACTAATCTGTGTTCAGGATTTTCACAGCTAGTGTTGTAGCTGCGTGATGCATCAAATAAAAATATATATATTGTGAGATACAGACAGGCAAACATGGTATGTGTCAGACATTTTATTTCTTTCTGATCTTTTTTTTTTTTTTTAAACTGATCTCATACATAAATCATGCTTTTCATATGGCAGCACCAAACTCTGCTGGCAGATATGACATAGATATAAATACATGTATTCACAAAACAGGAAATGTGTTGCCAGACAGTTCATTTTATGGCGATACTGCATGGTAATTCATAGTCATTTATGGTCGAAGCCTATGTACATTCACATAAAGAAAAGGTAAAATAAATATTTGCATATAAAATAAAGCATATATATAATGACACTTGTTAAACTTCAATAATACATTTTCAGTTACCTGATTAACATGTGGCAAATGTGTAAAATAATCATAATAATCCCTTCATTTATGACACCTGAGAATTCTATTTGACGGAACTAAATTCTGACATTCACAATGAGAAGTGCATTCATTAGTTGCGACTATTTATAACACACAAAATGGTTACGTCTCCATGTCTTCAGAAATCATTTCATACTTGTATAGTGGCAGATTAAGACTGTGAAATTCCCTTTGGCTGAAGTGTGCACATTATTAACAAGGCACTGAAATAGCACCACACAGAAAGGCTTATAAAAGCAAATATGGCTTATTATTATTTATAAGTTGAGAAAACTTCAATTTCAAGGCAAGGGAACTCACTGCAATAGATTTTTGAGTTCTGAGCCCAACTAAAAGTTTTGAAAAAGTTTAACCGCCATCTTTTTTCGAGATAATCTTGAAACTTATTGTTGAAAAAAATTTAATCTTTGAGTTTTAGAAACCAAAAAAGAAGAAAAAGAAGAAAAAAGAATTTCAAAAATGATTGAGTAAACTCACTGAAGTGAATGTGAATAATGGTTAATAATTTTACCATTTCATTTCATTTATTTTCAAACACCAAAATAATGACAATTTTTGAAATACAATTTTTTTTTTTTTAGTTTCTAAAACTCAAATATTAAAGTTTTCCTAAAGAAGAAAATCTTTATCTCAACTAAAGATTGTAGGCCAGCAAACCTGCTTTTTCATTTATTTCAAGACTTGAGAGTTTGAGTTGGGCTCAAATTAAGTTGCCTTGAAATTCTGAGTTGTCTCAACTCAGGTTTTTACAGTATGTACCCTACATACACACATACAAGACATTTAACAAAAAGTATTTCTTTCTCTTTTCTTTTTTACTGTCTCATTTCTGTTCCTGAAAAAAAAAAGAGTCTGCACATAGAACTGCATAAAACCGGATAAAGAGATACAAAAACATACATATAAACACAAAAAGTACCCTGATATTGTCACAAAAAAAAACAACAAGTCAGAATGCTCTGAACGGGAGCACATCAGTATGTACAGATTGGACAGTTGCTTCAAAACAAAGACGGAGTGAATAATGTGAGGTACACAAGGCAAATGGTTTACAGGCAGCATCTGGACAGAAATCACGCTGCGGGGCCCGCGAGCTTAGCAGTTTGAGAGGTGTCTCCGGGGCCGGACCAGTGCGTTATACATCTCTGGAGTATCTACTGGAATTTTATTGGCCTGAGGTGAAGTCTGTCTTTCAAGTTGCTCCAGATAAGATAACCTGCCTGCTCTGTGAAAGCTAAAGGCTAATGGCGCTCTCTGGTCACTGCACGCTACCTGAGAGATATGCAGGAACTCAGAGGAATTTGGCTCTCTGATGTCTGGCAGCATAATCTCTGTGGTTCTTGTAACCTGCAGCATTCCCCTTATGATCCAGTGATGTGTTCCAGTATGATTGTGTTTGTGTGTGTGTGTTTTATACTGCAGTGTGTCTGTGTGTGTATGGGTAAATGTCTCGCTTCCGACCAAGGTCTGGCATTTAAATCCCATCTTCACTCCCACCCTTTTGTGACATACACACACTTCATTCTTGGCAAACTTTAAAGATGCATTACAGAAAAATGAAAAGGTAGCACAAGTGAAGGACGATGAAATACTTGATTTCACTCACATCACAATTAGACAAACTTAATATGTTAAGTGTTTGTCTATTGTGATATGAGTCAAATAAGTGAAATGTGAATAATTTCTTCTTCTTGACTTGAAGACTTGAGATGTGCCACCTTTTCACTTTTTTGTAATATGTTCAATGTATGTCGGGTCTAGCACTCTCCATTATTATTACCCATACCCGCCATCCTCCTACTGCAGAATATGTTCCAGGTACAATCTTTTACTTTCATTAAGACAAAAGACTGAATGGAAATATATATAGAACAATACTGATGCTGATGTATGGATCACAAAAGGCTCATATATTACATTTTACTGAAAAAGGAGAGCACATACTGGCAGTTTCATCTTACATTTTGTACTAGCTTTTGCACTAGCAATATGAAAGACCCTCGTTTTCAAAATACCCAAATAGTGGGTTGGAGCAAGAGACAGTGTATTAAATATTAAATGTGTTGAATCCCTATTTAATATACCATCTATGGTTGAAGTGAGTTGTTTCTCCCTGCCCCCTCCTGCCCAGACTCAAAGCTCGGGCAGGTTGCCTGCAGGCTGCAGGGACACTGCAACTACACTACACAAGTAGTTAACAGCTAGAAAAATGCAGGTGGGGACTTACTGGTAATACCTGACAGGGAAATACATTCACAATAAGCACATCACTGAGCCATAAAGTCCTCTAAAGGAGCTGCTCAGTGGCACACAGTAAAAAACCGGACTGAGGTTATATTGGGCATAAGCATATGTCTGCAAATCTTGTCTGAAGTGATAAAGGTATAAAAAAAGACCCACTGATTGCACTGATTGGAGACACCTCACTGCATATGAACAACAGGTCGGTCACAGCAGTAACATTATTGGAATGAACACAACTTATTGCATTGGTCTCAAAAGGAACCTATGGCTGTAACACAGGCACTGTGGAGGAATAACAGTGCTAAAAAGTCCGAGTAGCAAATACCAAAACTGGAAGGCACATTCTGGCAAAAAAAAATCTGATAAATGGCAACTGTGCTGTGTTTGATATTGACAACAAAACAGTTAAATTATATTAAAATACAAAAATAAATGAAGAGTACAATAAATAAGACATTTTCATCCTGCTATGTACAGTACTTACAGCAGATTCATTTACACTATACACACATGGAGTAAGAGAGGTCGTGTGAAGGACGGCTTTGAGCTCTGAGTTGGCTGCAGCACCAAAGAGGAGGGACGTCTTGACAAAACAAGCACCGAGATGAATGGAAATAGATGCTGAAAAAAGACAAGCAAACAACATTAACAATCGGTTAGTTACTCATGCAAAAACTGGAGGAAAGATGTGTATTCAGTGATCAGAAATACAGATTATAGTTGTATATTTTTTGAATATTATTTACTTGATATTCATTAGGCTGCTTTCTAATGGAGTTGCATGTATAGTTTGAATTATTTAATGTAGGGGTCGTATGACTTGCCTATTGGTAGTCAGTGTATTACCTACAGTAGATGCTGGTTGGCACACCCCGAGTTTGGAGAAGCAGAGAGGAGAACCAGCACAGAGGCTAAGCAATGAACTGCTGATGATAGGTCAGCAATAAAACCTATTTTAGCCACTTTAAAGAAGAGCAACCCCCAAAAAACTTTATTGGTTCAGTTGTACACTACATTTGGAAAATTTTCACTGCTTTACTTGGTTGTCAGACAGCCTTTACTGATGGGAAATCACTGTTATGTAAGCCAAATATCACTTTTTCCAAAGCAACCTGACTCTTTACAGAGGGGAGTTGCCAGACTACAGATGCCTTGATCAGTTAGTTTGTTTGTGTTATTGTGTGACTTAAACAAATCCAAACTATCCTTTTAAAATACCAAAGTAACACAATAACACAAAGTTACAGAATGAGGCAGCAGTAAACCAGCAACTGCAGTGATCTGTGAGGAAAAATGACTGATTTCACCCATGGTCGCTTTGGAGAGAGCAATATTTGGCTTAAATAACAGCAATTTCCTGTCAGAAAAGAGCGTCTAACAACAATGTAAAGCAGCGTATATTCTAAATACAGTGTAGACTTAAACTGATATTGATTTTTTGGGAGGACTTTTATTTAAGTGGCTATAATATGTTTTGTTGCTGATCCCGTCCACAGCATGTCTTTGTTTAGCTTCCATGCTTCTCTTTGCTTCTTCAAACTCCGGGTACGCTGACCTCCATCTATTGTACTTAATACACTGACTATTAAAAAGTAAAGTACAAATACAACCCCACTTCAAATAATCTGAACTATCCCTTTAACCAAATGAGTTCCAGGTGTACTCACATACATAAAATATAAGCCTTAGTTTTTCCCCTCTGTTTACAGGCCATACTTGTGTAAACCCTCCTTTATAAGCAGTAAAGTACAAATGCTAACTTAGACTTTCTTGTGGAAATGTGTTTAAATAATAAAGACCTCATCAGACTCAAGTCATGCATTTTGAATTTTGGTTTGAATTCTGAACTTGTCTTTATTTGGATTACAGATTGTACCTTTTATAATTGAAACTGAAGTATTGTTGCCATATTTAGACAGCGTACCACACCTGTTTGATTGGTACTAGATGTATTCCACTGCCACAGGCAGGCTGGAGCCAGAGGACGGTGTACATTTACCACAGTAGCCTCCACACATTCCTGACACTCTGCTGCCACCCTGTGGACACAAAAGGAACAACATGAGAGGAACTGCTGTTGCTTAAGTGAATATTAGTATGTTTATGACAGATGTTGAATATGAGATTTTTTTTCAGAAGTTTTTACCCTGTTACTGATCTGAGCTGTCAGTGTACAACAGATCATAGTTTGAAGGATGTGGTAAGAAAAAAACCTCAACACTCAAGTACTTTGACAAAAAACAATAACATGTTTCAGTTTGATCATGAAATATTTTGTTTTTGTTCTGTTTTCAGTTGAATATAGGTCGAAAAGTATTTGCAAATCATTGCATTCTGTTTTTATTTACTTTTTACACAATGTGCCAAACTTTTTGGAACTGGGGCTGCAGGTTTGTTTTGATGGCTATGAAATTAGCTTTTCCTTTTCAAAAAAAGCACAAAGACTGAGGCCCAACAGGCAGGTTGTCACCAAGTATAAATTGTGTTATCATGTCTCAGCAACAAGCAGAAAATACAAGCTAATTAATCTCTAGCACTTCACTAGCATCATTTACATGTTGCATAATGGGAAGTTTCATGCAAACATCTAGAAACAAAAAGGAAATTGCAGCAGACGAGTACACCAGCAGCACTATCCCACGACATGAAAGCCACAGCGTGAGGTGAGTGGTTTGTCTGATCTCCTCTGGAGTGCTCTCTCTGCGTCCCACTGTCACAACCTGGCTTTATTTAAGCTGGCTGAAGGGCCCAGAGCGCACCAGCTGGCTATGGATGTCAGACTGTGAACACTTTTTGGCATCACAACCACCTCCTGTTTGTGCCTTGCCAAAAAGCACTCTCCAGCTTGATCTCCATTTCAAAAGCAGAGGGTGGGGGGTGGGGGGCACTTGAGAGAGCAGCTGCCCAATAAGGGTCCTTTCTCCATGAGTTTATAGGGAGAAGTGGAGCTGGGAATACAGAACCCACTTGGGACTATGCCCACTTAGATCTTGCAAGCCAAGAGGACATGCAGAGAGGAGACACAGTGGAGGGAGGGACGGAGTGTAAGAGGTAACAGAACAAAAAGCAGAAGATGAGGCAGGAAAATAAAAAAAAATACAGATAGGTATATTTAATCAGGATACATAGGGATTATAATGAAAGTTATTTTTCTGTTTCTTTATCTAAATCGTGTTCTCCAAATCTTTAAGACCTTGGTCAGGACAGGGACATGTACATATATGACATGTTTCCAGTACCTGTGATTTTTGTACATCAGCCACTGCATAGTTGCCATGGGAGATCCATGAGGTGTCCTCAGCTACCTTAAAACCTGTTCCCGAGAGGTTGATCCTGAACCGCCCCTGAAAGAAGAGACGGACACACAGACAGAATATAAATAAGTTATCACATAGAAATGTATTTAAAGATGCACTAGACATGACTGATGTTCACGATGTGCTTTGATAAAGACACTTTGAAGTATCTGAGGAAAGGGAAAGTGAAGGGTCGAAAGAAATGGAGAGGCTCAACTAAAATATCTCCATCAGAGGGTTTTCAAACCAGAGAAAGTGCAAACTGACTCACAGGCAGAGGGAGATTTACACAAAATGACTAATTATAACTCATGCAAGTCAGAGAAACTCTGCAAGCAGTTGTCACACTTGTCGACAAACGAAACACAAGAAAGCCTAAAAGACTTCTTTCCATTGTGGTCCTCCAACATACAATGAATAACACAAAAAATTTGAATTACCGCATTGCATTTGAGACTTGAGGTCACAGTGACCTTTGACCACCAAAATCTAATCAGTTCATTCTTGAGACAAACTGGATACTTGTGCCAAGACAAGATAATTTATGTTCACACTGATAAACTTCATTGATTTTTATTAAACATACACTCAATCTGAGTTTTAAAAAGTTGGAACAAGGGCAACAAAAGACTGGGGAAGTTGTGGAGTGCTCAAAAACACCTGTTTGGGAGATTGCACAGGTAAACAGGTTAACAGGTAACAGGTGACAGCATCATAATTGGGCATCAAAGGGGATCCTCGAAAGCCTCAGTGATTACAAGAAAGGATGGGGTGAAGTTCACCACTTTATGGTAAACTGTGTGGGCAAATATTTTAGATGTCATGGACGTTGTGTCCTCAGGGCTGCAGAGGAAAAGAATCATAAAGATTGTTACCAGTTCTAACTTCAAAAGCCAGCATCTGTGATTGTATGGGAGTTTATTAGCGCCCAGTTAATCCTGTTAACTGATTCGTTAATCAGTTTGAACATTAAATATCTTTGAACATGCATTCAATTGAGTGTGGGACCTTCTGTTTTTGCTTACATTTTACGCAGCATCCCAACTGTTTTAGAACTGAGGAAGTGGGTTTTATCACCAAAATATCAAAAGTAAAGGTACATTGCACTCAAGTGCAGTATTTGAGTAAATTTGCATTACACCACTGAAGACAGTACATGAAAAAGAATACATGAGACCTGTCAACGTGCGGCATGTTTCAAGAACAAACATTTCTTCATCAGTTAATGACAATTCAGAGCGTTCTCATGAACATATTCCAAAACTTTTAATGAGATAGATACTAATGAAGCTTTTTTAATGGCAGTAATTTTAACGTCATAGTGTAGCAGGAAGAGCACAAGTAGAATTAATAACACTAATAACGGCTGTATATTTAGCATATTTGGGTTTGTTCCAAGGCATTCTTACTAGATGGAATGACTCACCCCAACATTTTAAAGAAATGAGCCATCATTAATGTTATTAGCTACACTTGAGCTTTTCCTGCTGAGACAATTCAACAGTCTGCTGTGAAAAAGGGGAACTTCCCCTCCTGTCATATAATGAAGAGCTGCTGTTCTCACCTGTGGACATCGTGCGGCGCTGTAGCAGTCTCCAGCTGTTGCAAAAGGAACATTCTTTCCTTCACGGGTGTTAGCAAACTGCCAATCTGTTGCTGAACGACAAGATAAACGAACAAGTTCATCATGTAAAATGTGACAAATACTCCTGGAAACGTGTACCCTGAAATTTGTTGCCACACGACCTCAGATGAACTTTTATAATAGCACCTTACATCAGCCATAATGACCAGGCCTTGTGCTATTTAACTAGTCTAAATCTAGCCTTAGTTTTAGGATCAGCCTAATATCAGTATAATTTCATCTACTTACACCAGTTTCATTTAAACCCCTCAAGCCTTGTAATTGTGTGTTGCTTAAATGAACCCTGATGACATCTTGAGCCCATTAACCCTCGTGAGCACGGACATAATTAAATGGCAAAGGAAGTTCTTATTTGAGAGTAATGTAGAGTTTACACTGGCACAGGATGCTGTTATGTGTGTGTGTGTGC
>JAJHUR010092894.1:0-10263 GCA_027495735.1 Lutjanus campechanus
ATAGCCCCTTTTAACATTGTTTATCCAGGGTTAACCTGAGCCCAGGACTATATGATTCAAACCACACCGCTACCAGCCCATGTTTGAATGTCCATTGGAATATGCAACTAATTTACGTTTACATTCTAGGGCTTCTCATACTGCACTTAGCCCAGGGCTAAAAGCATTCTTAGGACCTAGCTTAGCCCCGTTTCACACTGGCACCTTTTAGGCCCATGTTTAGCCAATTTTCAGGGGGTCACCCCACGAACAGGGGCTAACCCTGGGCTAAAGCTGAAGATAGCTAGGATTGTTCCAGTGTGGAAGCCCCCTTAGCTTGGGGCTAAGAGTGCTTTTAGCCCTGGTTTAAGCGCAGTATGAAAAGCTTAGAGTGTGAATATATGGCTGTATCACTGCTGGGTGCGCTAGTATAACCACACCCAGCAGTGATATCATAGTGCACTGACACAGCCTGGATTACACCTCTACAGCTTGCTTTATATACGAGACACAGGGGGTTAACAGTGCTACCGCCAAAGATACCTGTGGTGTAGTTTGATTTATAGCTCAGCATCATCACTCGCTAATAACAAAAGCACACCACTAGACTGATACAGTAGAGCCCACATAATCAGCCCGTTTTGTGCTTTAATTATCTTTCCTGTAGAAGCTGTCTTTACATTCTTACATTTACTCTGATACAATGACAGTTTATACGTGGTGGCTACTATAAACCCCCTTTGCAGTACATCACTGCTGCAAGGTGAGAAATGAAACTGTAAGTCAGCAAAACCAAGATTTTCAGCTGCTGCCAAGTTTTTCTCTCCTTGGTTTTTTGTCTGAGTTACAGATTTATTGTTGTCTCATTGTGCTGTGCTGAGTGTCACATTAGCTCTGTGCACATTATGTTATATTCTGCTGAGTGTGACCAGTCTTTTTTATCTTCATTGTTAGCCATGATGTCAAACAAGGATTAACGCCATAGCATTTTCACAGCAGCCATGTTTATATGAAATAGTAGTGTAAACAAAGGTGTTGCTAGTGTTAGCACAATAGCAGCACTGTGACTCTGTTTGACCTGAATGGAAAAGAACCTTAGCTAGCATCAATGGTAACACGTGTTTACTCTGCTATTTCATGTCAAAAAGGTATATTAGCAAATGTTAGCATGCTAATGTGCTTAACTATGACGGTGAACATGGTAAACATTAAGTCATACCTGCTAAGAATTTGCAGTTCAGCATTTTTGTCATGTGTTAGCATGCTGATATTATTGTTTAGCTCAAGGCACCACTGATTAAGTACAGTCTCACAGCATGGTTGAACACTAAATCTTATATCTTTAACTGTTTGAATGGGGAGTGGAGGTAGACCGACATCTTAGCTGACCATGTCAAAAAGGTCTATTAGCAAATGTTAGCATGCTAACATGCTTAACTATGATAGTGAACATAGTAGTTTAGTCGTCTAGTTTGTCAGTTTAGTTTAGTTTGGTCGCCTAACCAATTAGTTTTTGTGCCTTTATTTTGAAAACTTTGCATATTTATATTGCTAAAGGAGCACTGCACGTAAAAAACTGACATTAGAAGGGTATCTACAGTGTTAACAGTGAAATTATTATTAACTAAAGCTTATTAAATGACCAGTGTACCATTTATTACTAGTTGTGTTTGTGTCTCCGCAGGCTGCCGTTCCCCTGGCTCATGTGGTCTTTTTCCAGCGGCATGCAGTCGGTGAAAGTCAGCTCCAACGGCCTCTTCTGTGCCATCGTGCTCCTCTTCCTCATGCTCCTCTTCGTCATCATCTCCATCGCCGCCTGCAAGTGGCGCATGAGCAAGCTGCTCGGCTTCATCATGTTCTTGCTGTATTTCGTCTTCCTGGTGGTCAGCGTCATGCTGGAGGACAAGGTCCTAACCTGTCCGGTGTCCATCTGAGGACCCGCCTCCTCTCCCCTCGTCACCACAACCACCACGACACGACCATCCTTCTTGTCTGCCATCGCTCTCACCTGACCCTTGTGATCCTTTACCCCAGGAATAAAAAAAAGAAAAGAAGGAGGACTGGACAAGAGAATAAAATCAAAAAAGAAAAAAAAATGGAGTCTATCTATATTTTCAGTGAGCAGGTGGTGGCGGGGAGGGGTTAAACCAACAAGGGCACAAGACTTTGGCTTGGCTGGTTTAGCGTAGGCCTAACCTGAGTGGATTTTTATTTATTTATTTATTATTATTATTATTATTATGAAATTGGCAGGTGAGGAGGGGGTTATGGGTGTACCAGCCAAATATAGAAGCATTATGCATGCCATTAGTGTCACTAGATGAGCTGGAATCAAGACTACACACCTGGTAGGTTGAGGAGAATGACCTCCTGTGAACTTTTGGAGGGGGGAAAAAAAAAACAAAAAAACAAGAGATGCACTGTATAAAACTCTCAATAATAAATGCAGTGGCTGAGCTGAAATTGTGAGCATATTTGAACACACACACACACACACACACACACACACACACACAAAGACTAAGATGCTGTCGCCAAGAGTGAAGAGGAATTCGTGGACGAGGAGACGGCAGACTGTGTGGATGAAGATTTTTTTTTTTTCCTGTCTTGACGGTATTGAGCGGAAAGACTCTCCTGTGGGCCTTGCACCTGAGCAACAAGGGATGAAACACTCTTGCTGGGCAGGCGAACTTCCTCGTTATTTTTTTTTTTTTTGCTAAAAAATCATCACATGCTCAGTCTGAATAATGACGAGTTTAAGCTTCCCCTCTTCCCTGCCGGATGTCATTTTTCACCACTGAATGTCTCCTCAGAGGATTCTTCTTTGTTTGTTTTTTTATTTTTTTGGATTCATTTTCATGAAATAAATAGAAGTAGCATTAGATGTACTGCAGCAGTATTAGTTTAACGTAGAGTCATCTTGACAATCTGCTCCTCTTTTTTTTTTTTCTTTTTTCTTTTGCCACTTGAACGCCACGTTCTGATTGTACAGAACTTTACATGCTTCACACGCACCGACTTACGAAGGCAAGAAAAAAAGACGCCTGACTGAAGTTTAGCCTCTCAACAAAATATATGCTAGCCTTTGATATCTTTCACAGGTTGGGGAGGAAAAAAAAGGCATGAGTACTTTAGGACTCATTAAAGATCCATAATGAAGTCAATGTCAAAATAATAACATTTTGAAAAGAACTTAACAGTGTTTAAGCGTCATGGTTGATTTAGATTAGTCAATGTGTAGTGCTTTGTTCACAGTAGAACTGGGCTCAACTCACCGGCTAGTCAAGCTCCTGGGGTAGTAGTTTCAAGGAGTCAACTTGCATGTAAAAAAAAAAAAATAGACACTTGGAGGTGAATAATACCAATCAACATTTAAGAAGTTGCATACCAAAATGTATACTTTTTCAAACATGTTTCATAACTTCTTAATGCAAAACCACTGCTCAGTCTCTATGTAGAAAAATGTCAACATGTATGGTCAACGATATCTATCAAAACTTGTGCAATTTCTTTTCGAATCAAAGGTGCTTTTGTGTGCATGTGTGCAATCTGCATTTGAAGTCATCACACAATGACCATTCCTTATATTTATCTATGACTAGAGGTTAAATACTACCAGTATTTTGCAACTAACTGCAAAGGAATATACACCGATCTGTGTTTTATACTGGAAATAGAAATCATAATCACAGTCTCTCTTTAAGCTACATACTAGAATGTGGAAATCACAGATTTAACAGCAATATACCGTGTGTGTCGTCGTCGAGAACTGCATCCCCCATGCGTCTGTCCTCGCCCCCCCTGTCCGCTGTCCTTCCCTCCTGTCCGACGTGCTCCGAACCGCCACAAAGAAAAAGCGGGCGACCATTTTCTCCGCTTCAGACCCCCCTCCTGTTCCCCCGCCTCCTGTTAGAGCTGGCCAGAAACACCCGCTTTTACCTCAACACAGCCTCTGTACAGCAGCTTAGTAGGAATTAACTGTAAAATAATAGTAAATAGATTCTCTGAATGTGTGAGGAAAAATGCATGCAAGGAATTTGGGCTGGTTACCCACTGACTGTACAGCTGAGCTTAGACCAACTATATATGTTCACTTTTATGCATCCATTCAGAAAGAAACACCAAGAACTCATTGGTTTTACTTTGTAAATATAAACACCTGTTCTTTTTCTTTTTTGCAAGAACCAACTGGTTCACAGATGTATTTTATCCACTTTTATTTATTTTCTTTTTTGTAACAGTGGATGGAAAAAGGACAATGATGCTGGCCCTTTAAGTATCATAGTATTATTGAAAAGAATTATAACACAAGAGCATTTATTTTTAGATTACTCAACATCTCAATAGCATACATTACACTGTAACATGTCTGTTCAGGTTATGGATCAAAAAACAAGGTTTTTAAAGGGACTGTTCAGATTATTTGGTGTGAGTTATGTGTGAAGTACCAGTCGATCATCGGTGTGTTACCTACAATAGATCAGCACGTCCCCAGTTTGGGGAAAACGAGAGGAGTGCCGACACAGAAGCTAAGAAATTAGCTACTATGAACAGGGTTGGCAACAAAAGATGTTTTTAGTCACTTAAAAAAAGATCCACCGTTATATAAGCCAAATATTGCTCTCTCCACACCAACCAAACTCCATGGGCAAAATCAGTCATTTTATCTCGCAGAACACGGGAGTTGCTGGACTACCATTACTTTTTCTTGTGTTATTATGTGACTTTGGTGTTTTGAACGGATGGTTTGGATGCCCCCCGAAATCACACAATAATGCTAACAAACTAACAGATTGAGGCATCGTTAGTTTAGCAACTCCTGTGTTCTGTGAGGTGAAATTAATGATTTTGCCTATGGAGTTTGGTTGGGTCGGGTACAGCAATTTTTGGCTTATACAACAATGGTTCCCCGTCAGAAAAGGCCGTCTAAGGCAAAGAAAAGCAGTGAAAATATTCTAAATATAGCTCACCCTTAGACTGATATTGTTTTGTTTAGGTGGACGTTTTTAAATCGCTAAACACTTTTGTTGCTGCCTAGCTTTTGTGCTGGAGCTCCTCTCTGCTTCTCCAAACTGGGGTCGTGCTGACCGCCATCTACTGTAGCTAATACGCTGACTCTGGATAAGTACATCATACAGCCCCACGTCAAATTTTCCAAACTATGCCTTTAAATACCGCGTTGCTTCCTCTGATTTAATAACAGTTGGACTTTGTGATGCTGACACCGCGTTTTTTGACATTTGGCAAAGGTTGCAACTGCACAAGAAAAAGAAAACTCTGAACCCTGCATCAACCAAACTCATATGATAAACTGTTATGTGCGGTGCGCGCTCATATAGTGTATTTCCTCGAACATTTTCATCAGCCCAGATTCAAAGAGTCAATTTCGGGGCCTCTTATGATGACTCATGTACTTTGTGAAATTCTGCTGTGCACATTTATCATTAAACTCTTCCCTCGGAGCGCCCACACACTCTTGTGAACATGATCACACCTCACCTCTAGTTTCTACTCGCCCCTCTCTTGGAAAGAATAGTTTGACATTTTGGGAAACTTTTTTCTTTTTTCTTTTTTGCTTTCTTGCTGAGAGTTAGATGATAGATACTTTTCCCCAGAAGACTCCCATCTTTCATTGCCATGAGGTCACAATCTTCCCGTATTGCTCTGGATTTATGACTAATTTCTACAGCATTGTTTCCTTTTCATTATAACAACCTGTTTTTATACAGCATGTATAGACACCTTTTCTGGTGGTAAACATAATGACATGTTTTTGCGGGCAGAACTTAGGTAGAAGCAAAACAATTCCCTAAACAGGTTAACACTAGCTAACACTAGCTAGCAAGTTTTGTTGGCTTGTCTCCTAACAATGACTGAAGAAAATACGAGCGCTTGAATATGTATAGTCACTCACTCTCTGCTGTAAGTGCTACTTGAAAAAGTTAACACTGACTCATCTCCCAGCTTTCGTCTTAACACGTTTAACTAGCGGTGGCAAAGACTTTGGAATCAGAAAAGAGTGTTAATGGTTGTGAAACTTAATTTAACTTAAGTTTTTACTGTGTTTTAATGTGAATGATTCACATAAATTAAGCTGAGCTGCCTTCTAATAATGAACCTTGCAAACAACACAAAGTACCGCAGGAAGTGAGGCTAAATCAACCTGTTTTTTACTCCTGTCAGGTCATGGTGTTGTCATGTATTGAGCTCAAATGGCTAATAAAATAGGGACAGCAGCTTGCCCCACCAGACCCCCTGGCCTCAGTTTCAAAATCCTCCCTATTTTTAGAGGTCTCAAGGTAGGCAGGTCTGCTTTCATGTCAGCGCGGTAAATATCAAGTTAAAGCCAGGCAGCGCCCTGTTAGCGTACCTTATTACAGAAACAGGAAACTAGCTAGCCTGGCTGTGTACAAAGGTAACAAAATTTGCCTACCAGCAACTCTGAATCCTCGTTTTTAATCTGTACAAAAACCAAAGTGTAAAAACAAGATGTTGTAGTTTTAATGGGGTGGGGTGGGGAGGTGGGGGTTATGTGCAGGGCCAAGCTAGCTGTTTCCACTTTTTGTGCTAAGTTAAGCTAATAGGCTAGCTGTTTGTATAGCGTCATATTAAACATACAGGCATGGAAGTGGTGTCAATCTTTTCGTCTAACTCTTGGCAAGAAAGAGAATAAGTTTCTAAAACTGTTCAACTATTACTTAACAGGTAAGGAGGTCATTTGGTTGAGTTGGTTCACGATGGTCACACTTCCATTCCCAAAACCCCTCCAGTCAAGACTATTTTTTTTAATTCTTTCTCCACAGTTCTCATGGTGTTTTTTTTTTTTTGTGTGTGAGAGGAAAAACAAAAAGGACAAAAAATCAAAAATGCAAACCGGTTTAGCATGTGAGCTTGGCATTGGTTGTGGTTTACCAGGGTAAGCGACCGTGAAAGTTGACCACAAATGAACATTCTTGCACTGTAAATGTTTTATTTTCTTGGTGTTAATGTAAGATTTATTTAAGGTGTACATATATACAGATACAAATTAACCATATAATCTATATGTGTAAAAGAAATATGTCTCTTTATGTAAAAACACAAAGTATATAATAAAATAAATAAAGATGATAATTCAAATATGCAATAATGTGTTTGCTGGTTTTACATTACTGTCAGAACTCCTACATTTCTTCACGGCTTATTAAAGTTTTGGTAGCGATTTATTTTAATTCCCTTATTTAGCATTTATAGGTAATAAATTGTGACACACTATAGTGGAGTTGTCAGCGAATATAAGGAAATATAAGTGTTTATTGCTGTATTAATGTATCTATCAGCAACTGTAAGTCTTCATTTGTTCATTTGTAATTACATATTATTTCCCACGTTTTCCACATGTAATAGACCTAATAATGTTTTATTCAAGGAGTTATATTTATAGATGTATTTAAACATGTCATGATACCTTCTTACAGCCACATGATGGCTTAATTGTTAATAGTAGTACCAGATTTGGTCATTTTTGTTTGTCCTCATCACACCAAGTTTTGAGGTGCATTGTAATGGAAACCTTTTATTATTAAATTCAGTTTTATCCTCAGTGGTTACTACACA
Organism: Lutjanus campechanus; assembly: GCA_027495735.1. Classification (NCBI taxonomy): domain Eukaryota; kingdom Metazoa; phylum Chordata; class Actinopteri; order Lutjaniformes; family Lutjanidae; genus Lutjanus; species Lutjanus campechanus. The sequence goes on from JAJHUR010092894.1 coordinate 7,576, forward strand.
TGAAAACAGCTGTATAATGTCTCCCGTGGCTCTGGAGGGTGCTTTTGACCATTTGTTTTTGTTTTTATATCCTCTAACAGAAGTGTAATACTAAGTATTTGAAGTGCTCCTTCACATACTGTCACATTTAAAGGATTGGTGTGTAGGATTTAGTGCCATCTAGTGGTGAGATTACAGATTGCAACTGACTGAATGCCTCTTGCATCAATCTCCCCTTCCAAGCGTGTATAGGAGAAACTATGGCGGCTGCGAAACTATGGCGGTGCAATATGACGGCCTCTCTGCGCCCTCTTTCCTCTCAAAAACAATTTATTAAACTACAACCATTAAATTTTTTTAAATTTGCTGCTCAAGACTGAAGACCGGCAAAATTTACAGGCAAAGGCACCGAGCCACAGACGTATGCTATGATGAACATTTTAGTTGATGAATGTTACAACTTTATATATATGTGTGTATGAGTAGGCTACACATTTTTACAACTGGAGAACAACTGGAAATCACTTTAGGCCAACAACAATTAAAAAACATGTTGAAAATTATCATAACACTATAAAAAAAAATTTAACTTAAAGCTTCTACAAGGAATTTTTAACTGTTTATAAAACAATTGTAGTTTACTAATGCCTCTAAGGGAGCGATTCCCAACCGTTTTTCCTTGCAGTCCCCCACACACACGCACACGTACACACCAAAAGAATGATGATTCATTTCAAAGCCTCATTATCAAAAAATAACACCAGTTATAATTGCATCCTTTCTTAGAACTTCTTTACTTTTGGTAAATGTCTTTTCTCTAGAACAAGCTTCTTTTAACAACCCAACACACTCGCCTTACCAAAAGAAGAATAATGATTCATTATCGTAGAGCTTGACAGGTCACAGAGGTGCGGCTCACTAAGAGGCCTGCTATATTTTAGACTTTAGACTTTTGTACAAATTGTGATTTTAGTTAACATGGGCAAATGTAATTTTGACAACCTCAGATCAGACAAAACTTTGGGGACTCCCTGTGATTTTTGCTAATCCTCTTAGGGGGGGTGGGACCCCAGGTTGGGAAACAATGCTCTTAGGATGTTTTCCCCAAACCTTTTCCCCAATTTCTTGAAATGACAAACCATCATGACCCAAATCACTATAGGCCTTATCAACAAATTCAGGTAAGGGTTCATCTGTGCATAAATGAACATTCCTGACTGGTATTTGTGCATCACCCTATATTATATTGATGCTTAATTCAAAAACATACTTGTTTAAACTTTAGAAATGCAAAATAAATTAATTTAGACCATCTAATTGTTTTTATTTCCTCACATCAGGAAAACAAAATAGAACATTTCTACCTACTTAATAAATGAGATGAAATAAGTGCATTTAGGCAGAATTAACAGGCGCTCATACAATTTTAAATGCTTTTCTTTTGGGTGACTCATATAAGCTCTCCTGTGACACACCTGTGGGTCCCAACCCAGTCTTTGAGAATGACACAACACAGCAAGACTTATTTCCAGGTGATTATACGCATGAAGCCATATTCTGTCAATACACCCCCCCCCCCCCCCCCCCTCAAAATCTTACAGACTGGACTTTTAATGGCATGACATATATAGTAAAGTTTTGAGTCATGGAAAAATGAGTCTCAGGACGGACTCCTGGCCTCTATAATCCTTTCGTAAGCTTTTATCCTCTTAATTTTCCATAAGAAATATAATACTTCCTGCAGATGTTAAATGAATGCACCCCATTGTTTTGTCAACCTATTGTAACTACAAGCCCCCTTTGATTTCTCCACTGCCGCCTTCACCTCTGATGGAAACTTGAGTTTTGTGAAAATCAAGTTGACTGTGTATGAACACTTCAAAAAAGGAGCCCAAGCTTTTCCCTAAATTCAGCTGCGGTTTAAACGCATCTTTTGTTTTGTTTTTGTTTGTTTTTTTGCATCAATGCTGATGATCTCAAGGGCAATCAGCGCTGTAAAGTAGAAGAAAAATACTGTTTCATCTTTACATCATCATGTGGCGCCTTCCTGCATGCATGTAGAGGAGTTACAGCATGGAATAGGGCGCCCTCTGGTGATCGAACCCCGAAACTTCAACGTGACGAAGAACAATTATGTTGCAACCGTCTCCTTGATGCAGTCCTGATAATCTCCACCCACCTAAAATTGTCTGCACTGTAAAGAATTTCTACTGAATTAGCTTGTTTCCTTAGAAATGTGTCACATTGTTTTCTAGGGATGTTTATATTTAACCTTATTTCCCCCTTATTGGATGGAAATAGACACAACATGAGTTAATCTGTTTGTCCACGTTGTGGGTTCATGTCAAGTTCTTCTGTTCTGACGTGCTGTCATGATGGATTAGCGTGAGAAAAAGAGATGTATTTCTAAGATAAAGTGGATATTGTTTAACGTACAGTTTATCACCACCAAGTTCTTTGTTTGCACCGTTGCTGGGGGCAAAAAAGGGATACTTTCTCAACATGCACAAACATGGAGGCCAAACTTGAGGCTGTTAGGTCACTTAAGGGCCCCTGTGGCATTATGTTACTGTTTTTCTCTAATTCAATTACACGTTTTCTCAGAACTCTCAACCCTAATTACAAAAACTCACACATGATGGGCAGAAAACACTATGATAATCTCATTGTCAGTGTGTTTCCAGTGTTATATACATACTGTTATGTTTT
>JAJHUR010092896.1:5307-17477 GCA_027495735.1 Lutjanus campechanus
GCCGGGGACACACTGTGGGACTAATGAAGGTGTGTGACGTACACTACAGGGTTAATCTGCAACACCGCCTCCACATCAACACACAGGCAGGAGGCTGCTCAGTCAGAATGCAAGTCATGATTAATTTTTTTTTTTCATTAGGATTTTTGCTTTCAGTATTGCTTAAAGTGATAGTTTAGATTGTTTAATGTGGGGCTGTATTTATAGTCGGCGTGTTCCCTACAGTAGATGGCAGTCGACACAACCCCAGTTTGGAGAGGCAGCAGGAATAACGATGTAGGAAGATAAGCAATGTGCTGCTGTGGACGGGGGTCAGCAGCTAAATGTATTTTGGTGTCTTAAAAAAGATCCACCTAAAAAAAAAATAAAAAAAAGAATCAACATCAGTTTAAGTGTATGCTATATTTAGGATATTTTCACAACTTTATTTTGCCATCAGACTGCCTTTTCTGATGGGAAACCACCGTTATACAAGTCAAATATCGCTCTCTCCAAATCAACCAAACTCCTCAGGCAAAATCGGTCATTTTACTTCACAGGACACTGGAGTTGCTGCTCTACTGCTGCCTTGATCTGTGAGTTTGTTTGTGTTATTGATTTAGGTGTTTTAAAATCATAGCTCAGATTCACCAACATCACACAATAACATAAACAATCTAAAAGACTGAGGCAGCAGTAGACCAGCAACTCCAGTGTTTTGCAAGGTAAAATGACTGATTTTACCCACGGAGTTTGGTTGTTTTGGGGAGAGTAATATCTGGCTCACAATAACCGTGGTTTCCTCTTGGAAAAGGCTGTTTGATGGCAAAAGGGGAAAATATCCTAAATTTAGCACACATTTAAATGCCATTGATTTTTCTTAGGTGGCTAAAATGCTGCTGCTGCTGCTGACCCTGTCCGCAGCAGTACACTGTTTACCTTCTTACGCCGGGACTCCTGCTGCCTCTCTAAACTGATAAATGCCTCATAAAACCCCACTTCAAATAATCTGAACCACACCTTTAATCTGCAGATCAAGTCCTCAAATATTCTTAAAGTGAATTAAGTCTTCAAACACTCCTGATGTATATAACCTCACTACCGGTGTGATGTTATGTAACAAACGATGCAGATGTTCTGACGCTGCCTGTGTGAGATGTCGCTCAAACTTGCTCAGATTGGCTCTGTGCTGCTCATAATGTTGCACTGCCTAAGCAGCTGCCCTTGCACAGGTAATCTGATATAGTGTCTGACATATTCTTTGGTATTAAATGTCCACCTGTTCTGATTTTTATGAATGAAAACAGGCCACTATGGACAAACTTCAGTGAGTCCTTCTTTCCTCCAGTAACAGAGCACAGTGAATATAAGAAAAGGGAGTGATGGAGCAGAGCTCATACACTCTGGTGAATGGAAAAGGAATAGTTTCACATTTTTGGAAATATGCTCACTTGCCAAATCGCTGTTATAATAAACATGGAGCTTGTGAGGGATGTAGTTACACTCCAGACAGTCCCTGTGGCCAAGACCAAAAAACCTGTTATGTAACTCCCACTAAAACCACAAACTGACTTTTTTTACATTTTTGTTTTCAAGCAAATTAAACAAAGGAGACGTGTTAATTAGTGAGTTTTAGAAGCGCCGATGGTGGTGGATTTTTGCCTCCACTAACGAGGTTGTGTTTGTGGTGATGTTTGTTTTTCCGTTTCTCTTATTTTAGCGAGATTACAGGAAAAAAATACTGGCCAAAATGTGAAGAAAATTTGTGGAAGGGTGCAGCATGGGCGAAGGGAGAATAATCTGAATCACGGGACAGATACACAAATTGTTTTTCACTTTTGTTAAGATTGTGAGATAGGGCATTTAGCCTGAGCAGACATCTGTTTCTCTAGCCCCCGTTTCCAGTCTTTGTACGCTAATCACCTCCTGGCTTTAGCTTTAGATTTACAAAGATAAGAGTGGGTTTGATTAGAGCTGCAACAATTAACTGATTAGTTGTCAACTATTAAATGAATTGCCAACCATTTTCTTCCAGTTATCAGGAGTCGGGTCACTGTGGCAGCAGGTTGAGCAGGTTATTCCAGATGCCCCTCCTCCCAGTGTCAGTATCCCAGCTCCTCCTGGTGGCTCCCGAGGTGATCCCAGGTCAGATGGGATAGGTAATCCCTCCAGCAAGTTCTGGGTCTACCCCTGGGTCTCCTCCCAGTCGGACGTGCCCCTAAAACCTCCAAAGAAAGTCCTCACCATATCGCTAAAGCTGAGCCCTGCCACCCTACAGAGGAAACTCATTTCGATCTCATTCTTTTGGTCACTACCCAGGTGTTCCCGCACCAAATCGCCTGCCAATCTCACACTCCCATCTTACCAACACTCTTGACAAAGACCCTGAGATATTATACTGTAATTTCCTCGCATCTCACTCCTCAACCGGAGGGAAAAATCCACCATTTTCCAGCAGAGGACCGAGGCCTTCATCAGCTACTTTGATGCTCCATGAACATCTTTAGGTTGTCGACAAAACAAGACATTTGAGGACGTCATCCTGGACTTTTCCCCCCATTTTTCTGTCATTTTAGACAAAACAACTAATCGAATAATTGAGAAAATGATCGACAGATGAACGGACAATGAAAATAATAATTAACCCCAGTTTTAATGTTCTCATGTGACTCAGATTGTCTCATCATTTAGTCAACTGTTCATAGCAGCACAACAGGTGAGGATGCGTGTTTTCCTCGTCAATCACTTGCTGCCCGCCCACACACACACACACACACACACACACACTCCCCTACACACACACACACTATCAGACACACGGCGACTTGACTGCAGCAACACCTGCACACACTGCTCAGACTCACTGTTAGTCACGCCGTGAACACAGAAAATAAAGTCACGGTTATTAAAAAAAATGCCTGGATTTAATTTTACAAGGCACACCTGAACCAGAGCCTGAGTCACACATCGCCCAACGCCCTGCAGGTTCCCACACACACACACACAAACACACAACTCCTGACTCTCTCTCTCTCTCTCGCATAGTTTCACATGCCAGTAGCTTCCTTGTTTTTATTTCAGATTTGGTTCGGGGGTGGCCAGCAGCCTCGCGTAGTGCTTTGACTGAAATCATGCAGAATGCAAAGTCTAAAAATACAACCAGAGGATTTTTAAAATCTCCCTTTTTTTCCCCCAGCGAGCGCTGCCTGTTAGAGGAGGGAAGTCGGGGATCGTCGCAGCTCAGAATTCCCCAGAGTCTCTCCCACCCGTGAGGCATCGGCACCTCAGAAACCCCCCCCTCCTCCCCTCCCAACATCTCTCCCCATGGCAACAGCAGCTAAAGGAAGAGATGGCCCGTGTTACGCAAGAGGATGAAGCTTTGCCAGCAGGCAGGCACCCCTTCCTCCTCCTCCTCCTCATCCTCCTCCTCCTCCTACCTCTTACACATACTTTCACAGCCTCCCTATTAACCCTCTTTACATTTTTCCCCATTTCTCTCCTAACCTGACATCATTCTCCTCTTTTTCATGCTCTCTTTCACACCCTCAACTCTGGCGCTCTGCCATCTTCCCCCTTCCCCATCCTCGACTGCCCCCTTTTCATTTTTCCCTTTCACCCTCTCCTCGACTCTCTTTCAGAGGCATTTATCTTTGTCCTCTCCCCGCAGAAACACTGCACTGCTGCACGGCTGAGCAGCTTCTTCCATCTTAACACAAAAAAAAAAAGAAAAAGCTATTACTATGGTCAACTAACCCGATAGCCGGCGTGACGTGATTGTTTGATGGGAGGCTCGACGTGACCGCCTGACCCCGCTGAGGGGAGCCAAGCACGAGTTTCCCCACGTTAAGCCTGCATCATCAGATAATCGGGGTTTCTGCGGGGTTCACCAAGATACATTTAAGACTTTAAAGACCTTTTGCGAAACCACTAAACAGGAAATCGCATCTGTATGATCATGAAACACAGATTATATATTTGAAGTATGACGGAAACACAGCAGGGACGATACGGCCTGGAATGACTTCTTATTATATCACATTTTCTGAGTACTTTCCACAATCAGTTCTAATGATGTAATTAAAGTAATGAAGCCTGGACCTGGATAAGATTAAAGATGATTAATTAATTTAAAGGACCAGTGCGTAGGATTTAGTGGTGAACATGCGCCCTCGTCTCACTCTCCCCATCAAAGCCTGCAGGAGAACCTGCAGTGGCTGAAAAAAAAACTTATGGAAAATGCAAAAGTCCGAATCTGGAACCAGTGTTTGTCCGTTCAGGGCTGCTTCCTCTTTAGATATAAGATAACAAAAACACAACAATTCTGATTTTCAGGTGATTATACACCAATGAAAACAGATTTATGAACATTACATTCCATTTCTGCCAATAAACCCCCCTTAATCTTGTACACTGGACCTTTAAGTTAAGTTTTTGGTCAAATAAAAAATAAGAATATGATTTTACAAGCCACTGCAGCTGCAGTAGTGACAGGATTTGCTACATGCATTTTTATTCTTTGTTTTAGTCAACAAAAATTAAAAATATTTACGTTTCATCAGTTTAATTTCTAATCTTTGAATCATTCTCAGGCTACAGTTGTTGCCTCCTTCAATTTTCTTCATAAAGATGTAATCGCTTTAAGAGGAATTTCCCCCAGAACCACGACCTTCCCCAAACCCCAACTAAGTGCTGAGAGAGCCTAAACACAACCATGAAGCGGTTTAATGATGCTGTGGTTACTGACGCTGATACTACGTTGAGAGATCAGATGTTTTGGCAGGAAACAAATCAAATACGCTGTCATGTTTCCAGCAACATTTCGAAGTGTCGCATTAGAGCAGGTTGATTTACTTTTTTTTTTAATAGACCATAATGAAGACAATTTAATACCTTTTTCACATCCCGACTGGCAAAAAGCATGTTTTAATTCATCTTTGACAGATTAATTAATATAAATGAATCTCTTCATGAAATCAGCCAATCCAGATCACAAGACTTGTCTTCATTTCCATAACTGAAGATTAAGAATGAAGCTCGGATAAATTCCGATCAGGCTGCATAGTTTCCATTATCGGTTCCAATTTGTTTCTGTTTTATAGTTACAACATGATCAATTCAAGTTTTTCCCAAATTTGAAAGTGAGACTGAAGTCGATCTGTCAAAATCACATTTTAGGGATTAAAATTGAGATTATTGGAGTTCTGACCTTTTAAAGGGAAAGTTCACCCAAAAAATGACAATTCAGTCATTATCTACTCACCCTCATAACGACTGAAGGTCGAGTTTGGAAAGTTTTCGGACTGCAATTTTCTCTGTTTTTAAATCATATCAATTGTTCATTTGCGTGCACACACCGTTACACCACACACACAGAGTTTAGACGTGTGCACACACACACCTGGCTCCGTGCTAAGGATCTACAGTGAACATTTCTTTACATTTGAAAACTGGTCACCATTTACTTCCACTGTTTGGGAGATTCTGCAACACTGTTTTCCCGTGAAACTCCAGCAGTGTTTTGTGGACTAAAAAACCCTCGCTCGACACCAGGGTGGGGAGATAATGAGTGAATTTTCATCTTTGGGTGAAACATCCCTTTAAGGACCCATGGAAACCCTCGTTCCTCCATGATGTTTTCTACTTTGTTTTTCACCGTTTGAGGTTTGACAAGCACTCTTTCCATTACATCATTGTTTTGCACCCTCTTCTTCTGCAATGGTATGATTGTTTTCTGACTGGAGAATCTGCTCCGCTTCTTATCACAGAAGTGGATGGAAACAAGCGCGCATTCGCATTTTCTTTTGCCAAACGTGTAAAACATTTTACCGATACACTCACTATCAACATGTCATAACTCGCCAGATACATCATTTACCTTCAACATAAAGTTAATATAAAAGTTAATGTTTCCTTGAAAATGTATTTGCTTTTGCAGATTAGTTGTATATAAACATCATATCTTGGAGGCTGGACGATGCATCACCTTCTCACAGCTGTCCTCCACCTGTCACTGCTGTCTCCGCTGCTGCACCAACCTCCTGACCTCGCTCTACATATGTATGTGTGTGTGTGTGTGTGTGTGTGTGTGTGTGTGTGTGTGTGTGTGTGTGTGTGTGTGTGTGTGTGTGTGTGCGTGTGTTTACGTACAGTATGGCCATCAGCTGTGTCTTTAAAATATTGACCTGACCTCGCTGACCCCGCTCACCCCTCCTCTCCTGATGACTCACACTGTTTGGGGGCTTTCAATCTTTCGCCATCGACCCGCTGGAGTCCACTGAGTCTGGCCAGCCAAGGACAAACACCCCTCTCCCCTCACCCCTCCCTCATCCCTCCCTCACCCCTTCCCCTGACACTGACAGACACTTGAGGGCACACAACACTGACTTCCTCCCACGCCTCCTCCTCCTCCTTTCTCGGTCAATACCTCGCAAACACACAAACCGCACAGACGAAACAACATATTTCCTGCTGATGGCAACTGGCCTATACAAGCAGCGAGGAAACGATCAAAACAAAGAGCGAGTTTATGAATGAACCGGCTGCGTGATATGAGGCAGGGCCCCTGGTTTTTCTTTTTGGTTTTTTTTTTAAGAGGCCCCACAGAGGGAACTTGTTTGCTGACATGCGAAGGGTCCGCTGATTCCTGTAAAACGCCCACAGTCTGGAGTTATATAGCTCTCAGCTACATTATTCAGCATCCTGCGTTCTGCTGACTGACTGCTGAATAGTGTGTGTGTGTGTGTGTTCGCAGTGAACATTTACACGAGTGTGTGTGTGTGTGTGAAGAAAGCGAGGCCACGTTGCAAAGCAAAGTAACATCAAGGCTCGTTTGTGGCACGGTCCCAAAACTGTTTCATGATTTTATTTCATATTTTGCTCTTTTTAGGCTGAGTTTTATTTACATTATTGTTCCTCAGCTTTTGTTAAGACAATATTTAACATTTGAGAAATTTTGTTTAATTATTTTTCTTCAAACATTGTTGCTCAAACTATTAATTGGTCAGTCAGTTCACTTCAACTGACAGAATTAGTCAACAGTTATTTTGGTAATAATTTAAAGGTCAAACAGTAACTGTTTCCAGCTTCTCAAATGTGAGGACTTGCTGCTTTTCTCGGTTTTATAACATTGTAACTTGAGTGTTAAAATACTAAATAAAGTTTAGAAAGAATCTGTTATGAAGGTTCAAGTGTCATTTGGTTTATGGCACAGAAATGCTTGACTACATATGTAACCTATTTGCTTACACACTCAGATGCAGAGTGTCCTGTAGCTGCATAATGAATGCTGTTAGTCAATAGTTATAGTTATAGCAATAGTTAGTCCTGAAATTCGATGACCGTGGATTCAGTCTGTGGTATCACTGGCACTAACTACTGTAAGCCCACCTCTAACCTGTTTTAATGACATTTAAAAGCAGACGTACTGAAAAAGTGTAGGTAGAATATGAAACTGGAGTCACGATGTGGTTAGCTTAGCTTAGCATAAAGACTGGAAGTAGGGGTAGCTAGTCACACGACAGCTACAAGTCCCAAGTCAAGACTGACAAGTCTCAAGTCTGAAACTTTGAGTTTCTAATTTAACAGTGAGTTTCAAGATTCATTGATTAATAGTCTCTTAGCTGCAGGGCTGCACAGTTAATCATAATTGCAAATAAAATCACAATAAGGCAAAGTGCAATATCCAAATCGCACAACCAGAACCAAATTGCACTTTTTTGAAAAAGGGAAATATGTGTGAGAGAAAACAGCATTATAATGAGGTACTGTTGTGCTGCAGAGACGCCCTGCTGTGAAAAAAGAAGTGAAGTCACGAGACAAGTCTCCAAATCAGTCCACACCTCCGCTTACCAACATCTCTACACTTTTCTAAGATCTTGGTTTCTAGTAAAAGCAAACAACATGTTTTAGCAGCAGCACCATCACAAACTATTGTCTCAGCAGTGCTGCATCAACAAACAGAGCAGAAATTATCTGTCACTGCACCACAACAGACTTCCTGCAATTTCCTCTAATCATTTCAGATTGCTTGTTGTGCTGCTAAAATTCACAGCCTTCTTAAAATGTCCCTCTGAGCGTCTTCCCTCTCCACACATCGCCGAGTGTTTGGAGGGACGACAAACAAAAAGTCACTGCTTTGGAGAAGCAGTGAGGCGTGGCGACGGGATAATCTTTAATGGAGCAGAGGAGTGTTTGTGGAGATTTTTAAAGAAAGCAAATTGACACGCCTTCTGTTCTGACAGCGTTTTTAAATGTGTTGTGCTCTTCAGTTTGTCGCCTGCGAGCGAAGCACCAGCCTCCGTTTGTTCCCACGAGGCCTGATGGTTAGTCATTCCCCTGCCTGGTGCATGTGACTGGGCGAGAGCCACACAGCTGTGCTCTGATTGGCCGGCGTGCTGCAGCGATGATGGCAGACGTCCCACGCAGCAGAGAAAGTGTCAGTGTTGATAAATACAGCCCACGGCCTGACCTTAAGGAAGCCACACAGCTAACCTCTGCCTTCTCACCCATCTGCCCACCTGCCCTCTCCTCCACCTCAACATCTGGTGGGCACAGCGGCGGACGACCTGTCGCTTCAAGTCAAGGACGGGGCCTCCTGAAGGCTGACTCGACTGATAAACACAGACTTTAATGTCATTTATGATCTTAAATTCAGCATAATGTGAGTAATCACTGAAGAAAACACATCAAGGTTAAAGTCCCAGCTGCCAGCGTTGAATTAATTATGAACTATTATGTCGCTGCAGCAAACTGCTCCCATTAATACTAATAGCAGGGTGTTCATAAACATACATAAGGGAAGTCAGAGTCAGCAGCTCTTATGAACGGCCTCATGAATCAATGCATGATGTGACTGGACCAGACTGGAAAGAGGATGACGAGCAGAGCAGGGGATTCACAGCCGAGCGGAGGAATGTATGAATGTACCTCCGGGCTTGTCACTCAAACGGAGGGGAAACAGCGGCGGCTTCCCCCGCCAGATCCGAACTGACATCCACACATTCAGCGATTATCACGGAGCGAGCAACCTCCGCCCGTATTCTCTGTGAAACCTCGAACCTCACACTGCCCCGGCCGCTCTCTGCCAGGTCCTCGGGCTGAACTGACAGGATTGTTGCTTCTCCTCTTCTTTCTTCTTCTTCCCCCTAAATTCCTCTGACAGACAGCCTGAGTGTGACTTTGGTTTAAGTCCTCGACTTCAGACGAGGAAGACGAAACACTGCCGGCTCCATCGAGCTGCAGAACAGACTGATTTTTGATGTTCAGATAAATTTGTTCCTTTACAGCTTCACCAATCCCATCCACCTGTTCAATTTGTGTACTACAGGTTCAAGTGTGTAAGATTTACGTGGATTTATTGGCAGAATAAGTTTGTTTTCATTAGCGTATAATCACCTGATAATTAGAATGATTGTTTCCAATACTGGTATTGATACCTTGACTTCGACACGGGTTCCTAAACAATACTTCTTCCAATACCAATTTTATAAAAATCAATTTAAAAAAAAAGTAAATTACGTTACACTTTACTCACTTCAAATGAGGGCACCGTCTTTACTCTGCACTTTAATCATTTATTAAAACAATATTATCTCTATTTAACTATATACAAATATAAATATCTGTCAAAAGGATCATTATGAACAAACATTAGTCTACCTTATCTGCAGAAAGAAGATGAGGAAGAAGAAGAAGGGAACGACTGTGTGGATGACGTTTGTGGTCTTGGGAAATACTGGCAGAGTGAGACATCTTACTTTCAAGTTCACGTCCTTAAATGTCTTGTTTTATTCAACCCAAAGTCCAAAACGCAAAGATATTCTGTTTATAACGATGAATAACAAAGAAAACAGAAAACTGGAAACAGGGAATGTTTTGCATCTTTTACGATGCTTATTTTTCTCTTGATCAAATGATTGATTATTTGGCTGATAGTTTCAGCTTTATCTGATCTGATTAACTCAAAACTGGCTTCCCGGGTTTATTAAACAGTTTATTTATTAGTGTGTGAGATGATACAGTTTTCTCAGAAGACGGCACAAGATGCACATTTCCTTTTTTTCTGTGCAGGTTTGATCTTTACTGACTTGAGTGACTCGACTGACTTGAGGCTGTTAATTCAGACATAAGACCGATCAGATTTATGTAAACAGGTGCATGTCTGAACCCCGTCTCCGTCTTTAACCAGGCTTTCTCATGTCAGTCAGTTGTAAATTATTTAATTAATTACCAACTATTTTCATTTCATTTTGAGTAAAAAACAAAAACAAAAAAAACCTGATTTCACCTTCTTAAATGTGAATATTTTCTGGTTTCTCTGAATATCTTTGGGTTGTGGACAAAACAAAGCATTCGATGACGTCTTTTTGCACTTTAGGAGAAACAATTTTCTGATCAATATAGATTTTCTCTTCATTTATTTTAATATTTATATTTATGATTGTCTTTGGGTTTTTGGACTGACTAAACAAGACATTTAAAGGCATCACCTTGGACTCAGAAACATGACAATTAACTTAAATCATTGTTGTCATGGACCAAACAACAAATCGATGAACTGAGAAAATGATTGACAGATTAATCGATTAGTTGCAGCCCAAACTATCGTGATAATAAACTTTCCCTGCTTTTTACTGTTTGCCGTGTGTCTCCCTCAGCTCTTCTTTTACCAGTTTTCTCTGAGCTTATTCCCCCCAGAATGCTTTTCTGCCCTCCTTCGTCTTTTTACCCCCGTCACTCCCCTCCCTCCACATTCGTAGGAGGTTCCAGCAGTAGGACACAAGGAACAGCACCTGCAGACCGAGACTCATGCTGCTCTGTTTCCCTGGCAACCCCTACATTGGGCTTTGCGTGTGCAAACCATTAAGCAATGCCAGCTCTGCATACACACACACATGCAGCTGCACACACACACACACACAGAAAAGCGCCCCCACACAACAACCCTTTTAAGGGTTTCCGGCTGGCTTCTTTTTTTAATTTGAGCCGTTTTTCCAAAAGCTTTTTTTTTAAATTTTATTTTAGTTTTTAACCTCCAACTCCAGCAGCTAAACTCGCGTCACATTTTCCCCACAATCATAAAAAAAGGACCCCCTGGGACTCAGCAGCCGCTGTTTAACAGAGGCAGGGTTTGTTGGGGCATTTCTCTGCAGATGACATACATCCTCAGGGCTTATTGGAGCTCTTCTCCACCTCCTCAGTGTGCACACACTGGTGGACTCAAGGGGGTGGTGGAAAAACAAAGTACAAGTGCCCTCTTGGATTCTCATATGTTAAATAAAACATGGTAGGTGCCCTTCTATTGGACAAAACTTGGTAAAGTGCCCTTCTATTGCACAAAATGTTGAAAAGTGCCCGCTAGACCGCCCTTCCAGTGGACAAATTGTGGTTAAGAGTTCTCCAGAGTGCCCTTCTAGTGAACAAAACATGGTAAGTGCCCTCTAAAGTGCCCTTCTGGTAGACACAACGTGGTAAAGTGCTCTCAGAAATGCCCTTCTAGTGGACAAAATGTGGTAAAACTGTCCTCTAAACTGCCCTTCTAGTGGACAAAATGTGATAAAGTGCCCTCTAAAGGGATGTTCCAGTGGAGGAAATGTGGTAAAGTGCCTCTCTAGTGTACAAAACATGTTAAAGTGCCTTTTAAAATGCCCCTCTAGTGGGCAAAACATGGTAAAGTGCAGCCTGAAGTGCCCTTCCAGTGGAGAAAACACAAAGCAGGCTACTATACATACTAGAAAATTATTTGCCCCACGTCATACAGGTGGTGCACTTTTTATTTTTTTTCACCCCTGCCCCTCAGACAGCCTGAGTTCGCCACTGCATGAGCACCAGATAATGTGACATCCAGCCCCAGCGTCAGGCCTGCATCACCGCCGCAGGGAGAATTTCTTCCACCGCTCTGGGGTCTCGGTGCTGACGCCAACTGAGGCAAATCCTGCCGGCCCCCACCCCGTTCCTGTTCCCCCTCGTCATTCCCGCTCAGGCGCTCACCTTTCTGAGTTGCCAACATCAATGCGGCTCAACCAAAGTTTCCAGGAAGTGGCTCGGCAGGCCGCAGGGGCTCACCTGTGGAGGGGAAAGGTGCATGTGTGTGCGCACGCAGCCAAAAAGTAGAAGAAGAAGGTCACTGTTCGTTAGCTCCAATTTGCCTGAGCCCTTCACTAACACTTCAGTTTGAAAAGTTTAAGCCCAAT
>JAJHUR010092897.1:0-24559 GCA_027495735.1 Lutjanus campechanus
AAAAAGCAAAAAGGATGATCACGAGAGAGCGAGGGAAAGAAAGAGAAAAATAGATGAGAGGAGAGACTGAGGAAGAAAAGGAGATAAGCGAGGGAGGATGAGAATAGGGGAGGAAGGGAATTGGGCGATGTTTTGAAATGTGGAAAGAGAGTTACAGTACAGCTATTCCGATCCTTTGCTTTCACATAAACCTGTCTTGATGTCAGAATACCACTGAGTGCAAAATGTGAGATTTTATCCGTTCATGCTCATTTGGATGACGCATCTCGATGTTGGTTGTTTTTACTCTGTCAAGCTTCATTCACAGCAGCACCAGTTTTTTTGCTGTCTCTTTTTTTACTGCTTGTGTCTGTGCCACTATGAGTCTCACAGGGTGGCTGACGTTCAGCTGTGGAGTCACTTTAGTGTTGGGACTAGGGGAAAACAGCCGTATCCTATAACAGGTATTACTTAGCACATCACTCTTGCTTCAGTGCCAATGAATGGAAAATAAACCACTCAGCTGAGCTGCATACAGCTCATCATCTATTTGCTAGCAGGTGCCAGGTACAGCCACTGTGACTTTTTACCGAGAAGGTGAAGATCCTGTTATGCGTTCCCTTATTTTCTGTCATATAAAATGTGTGATGTTAATATTAAATGTTGCCAAAGTGTCAGAAATTGAGGTAAATGTAAACAAAAGTAATCCCTGTGAGCTCCCCCTGTGAGGTTTCAGAATGCTCTGAATGCAACATTTCCAATGAATTTTTCAGTGTTTCATGACAACTTGATGTCAGGTTGTCATGGATGTCTTTATATGGTCATCTGTTAGAGCTACTGCTAGTTAGCTCTGCATTTCCCCAGTGTTTGAGGTCCCAGTTCAGGCAGAGTCAGCTGTATGGCTAACTGAGCTAACTAGCAATTAGCAGCTTAAGTAGCTAACCATTAACACTACTGCTACATAAAAGGAGTTAACCACTAACAACAAGTAAATCTATCAGGAAGCTCTGTAACTAACCAAAAGCTGTGGCAGAACAGCCGGAGGATTTCACAGTTTCACCAAAATCAGTGAATAAAGTTGTTTGCTTTTGCAGTAATCAGTGAGAGTCGGCACACAACTCTGGCTACTTACAAGCATAGTTGCTGCTCCACTGCAGACTTCCAAAGCATTGGCCAATCAGAAGAAAGTGGGCTTTTAAGGAGGGGGGCCTTAAAGAGACAGGAGCTAAAACAGCTTGTTTCAGACAGAATGTGAATTAAGGGGCAGCGTAAAGGGCCAGTATACAACAAACAGGAATTTTTTTGAGCTGTGAATCATGCAAAGCTACTCTAGTGGAGTTCTAGAATAAAAAATATAGAGTTGCAAATGTGAGCGTAATAGGTCCTCTTTAAAGCAAACTCGAGTCAGAGGTGATATTCAGTTACAAACCTGGCAAGTCATTTAAGCAGAGGTTAAAAAACAGCAGGTTTAGGTCAAGCCAAGGATGGTTGTTTTGGAAATATATAAAGACTTTCACAGTGACAGCTGTGCTTGTCTTCTCTGGGTATTACTATAAAGCATGAATTTAAATGTTTTGCTTTTTGACCCCCATAATGGAAGCTACAGGCCTTAACCAAGGACAAAAATGTTTCTCGGCACATCGCGTTCTTAATCATCCCACTGCTCATTGCCCTGAGAGACTTATGACTTTCCCCTTTCCAAAATGTCTGACAGTAGCCCATTAACAATTAGGAAATACGGTTCACGGCTCTTCCAATGGCAGAGAAAAGACAAACCTCTTCCTATGCTGTAGGTGTTGACCTAGCATCATATCTTCGTCCTATATTTATGTTATTATTAATCCATGATACCGCTTTTATTATTTAACATTGCACAGGTTGAAATTTTAAGATATATCTGTAAGCAAGCCTGCCAGTACTGTGTAATTTATACATACAACAATATGTGTGCAGTGTCATATTGGCGTGTTACATTATTGTGATGATGATGTGACATTTGTTAAAATAAACATGTTTTCTTACATCGGGAGAACAAGATACATAGACCAGGGAATCTCTGCAGCACTACAGTACTTAGTAAAGCCTGATTATAATGCTGTACTCTAACACATTTTTTGTTTATCATTTCAGGTTCTACTATTTAGATCTTGTACTGGGCCATATTGCAATTTTGATAATATTTCACTTAATTGACCAGCCCTACAAGATTGCAAAATTAGTCTTGATATATTGGAGCATGCTCCAAATCTACAGTGGCTTGCATGTTTTTTTTTTCACTTCAGTATTAAGTACTTGATGCCTTATAGTTTTTATTGGCCAATAAATCACACAGAGAATATATTTGCAGGTGAGTGAAATTAAATAAGTACATTTTTAACAACCTGAATCCCATAAAGCTTAGTTGAGATTGAAATCTACCTTGAAATATTGCTCATGGCAGCGTGAGCTGTGTCCTTTCCTGTCCAATATGTTTATTGGTGATACCTGACTGCCTTCGGCACCTTTATAATTCATTATGCCATGATTAAGCTTGCCAGAAAATATTAAAGTCTCAATTACTTTATTAGTGTTCGCTGCAGAACATATTAAAAAAAAAAAAAAGATTGCAGTGTAACATGGCTAAGGTGTGAACATCATGCTTTGGCCAAGGAGTTGTACATTGTTTTACAGTTCTGTGATTTTTCCATCTGGCCCTACATTATTCCCAAATAGATTTCAGATTATTCTGTTCTATTCATTTTTATTTAACCTTTTTTTTTTTTTTAACCACGAGTGAAAGACTCACAGTGTCCTGGCCAGGACAGGCAGCAGCACAGATAACACGGCTGCATACACAAGACAAACATAAAACAATATAAAATGAAATTAAAGAACAAATTACAGAATTGAAAGATACTAACTCATTTAAAAACAAATATCTACAGCCAGATGTACCTGCTTCCAAGTCATTTAGAATCACTTTAAAAGAGTCCAATAAGACCATCTCCTGTAGTCGATTATCTGTTGAATCCGCCCCCCTGAATGCCCCAGAGGAGAGACTGGTACAAAAGGTTCCAGCCTTATGCCCATTTGTACAATTCGTTATATCAAGGCTGCATGATGCAGAAGACACAGAATTCTTGTTCAAAGAGAGAGACGAGGGAGGAAGTGTGATGCAGCCAGGAAACAGGCAATGACGACAGACTTTACACCCTGTCTTCGAGTGCCATTTGGTATCAATACTTTTGCCTTTAGACATAGTCAGGCAACATGTTGTTTTACTTAATTTGTTTGAAGAATACTGAATAGGGTTGGACGATTGGACGAATATATTGGCTGTTGGCAAAATATTGGATATATCAGCTATCAGCAATGGGCTATCGGCAATCGATGTTCATTGATTTTTTTTTCTGGGTGATTATTTTTGTCATTTTACTTTGCTAATTTAATGGTCTGCCTCTGAAGAAAGACTAAGAGCCGCTGCTCAGAAACAGACTTTCATTCAGCGGCACACTACACACCTACTGAGCCGAAGAACAAGTAGGAATAAAACAGCCAGTGGAGCCAGAAAGTTTTCGAATCTATTGCAGTAAATTAAGGATTAATTTCAACCAATGGTGATTGTTGATTGGAACAGAGGAAAGACTAATAAAGACAGTTTTGCTAAGTTTCATTTTCTTTTGTTGTCATTTGAATGAGGTGTGTTTCATAATGAGTTAACGAGGCAATTAAGCTCGCCGGTAAGAGAGATTCAGAGGACGTACGGTTGTATTTTTTCTGTGAGGTTCTGTTGTAGATCAAAATCCAGCTGTACTGTCAGATAAATAATAGAGCAGCAACCTTGAACACAACAGTCTTTTGCTGACTGAAGCCACCCTCACAGGAAATTGCTCACTTGTCTTGGTCAGCTCATATTAACACTACAGTGACCAACAAAGACTATACATCTGCAAGGAAATCCATCCCATGAATAAACCCTTCTATTCTCAATCAAATCAATCAGACTTTATTTGTAAAGCAGTTTTCATACCGACAAAATGCACCACAAAATGCTTTACACGCTATAACAATAACTCACAAAGCAATGAATTTGTAATTAATAAAGCATAAAATTAAAAACAAAAAACTAATTAAAACAGGAACTGAGGAAACACTTATACACATTCAACAATCTCCAGCTGTCAAAAAAGGGGAGCAACTTTTGACAAACAATAAATAAACAATATAAGCAATTGTCAAGTGTAAATGTGTTATAATTAGAGTTGCATTAGTTGCATTGATAATTTCCTATATGCATGTTTACAAAGAAATACTATACAAAAGCTTTTTGTTCCTCGTTTTCGCAGGTCTACTTGTTATGCGCTGAGGTTTGGTGCTGCCTGTGAGGCCTGAAAGTACAAAGCAACCACACAAATTCTAATATCATCAGAACGCTGTGAATGCCTGCCAAGGACCACAGATAGATAACACAGAGGCAGGATAAAACCCTGTTAACCCTGTTTATTTACTAATTTATTCTTTGATTCCCTACATGAGTCAACTCTAATTTCCATTTGCTGTAGAACAACTGTTTCTCCCCAAAGCAAGGCACCCTATTAAAATATCGCCACGAGAGACATTTTTCATCTCCCCAAGATATCCGTTATTGAAAACAATATCCAAAGCTGCAGTGGCCTTTGATCCACATGACACTGTCATTTACTAACAGCTGGAATTGGAATCTGTCACATCTCTGATGATTATTGGACTGAATCATTAACCAATAATACTACACCAGGTGGAGTTTAAAGTTCCAAGTTAAACACATGTAAGCATGTGTTGCCTATTGATAAAGCAAACGGATAATCTCTATTAACAACTAGAATTACCGCCTCGCAGTTGTCCCTCTCCACCAACTAGTTCCAGTTTATATCTGTGTCTAGTGTATAGTGACGACTTATGATCCCAGTGAATAATTTCCAGTGGAAATTTTGTCAAAATTCGCATATGAATTCTTGAGTTATGGGCAAAAACACCACATTTTCTGAGGACACGGTAACTTTTGATCACCAAAGTGTAATCAGTTCATTATCAAGTCTAAGTGGATGTTGATGCCAGATGTAATGATGTTCCTGAGACATCACGTTCACAACGCTGGGACAGATGTGAGGTCACAGTGTTTTGAACTTTGACTTTGACACTAAAATCTACTCAGCTCTTCCTTGAGTCCAGGTGGACATGTGTACCATGTCTCCGAGGAAATTTCCATCAAAGCGTTCTCAAGATATCACTTTCACAAGAAAAGGGATGGATAGATGCCCAGGGCTGTCACAGGTGCACAGGCATTCAAAAGAGATGGTAGCCATTAAGCAACAATAAAAATGGCAAGGTCTCCGATATCAAATGCAAAAGTATTTTTCTCAAATGCTATATACTGGAAGCAATGAATGAGTATAAAACCCTAACTGCCTGTAAGATTTACTTGGTCATGGTTGGGATGGCGTATAAAAAGAGTCTTAAAAGAGAGGGTTCAAGGAAAGTGTCAGGATTCCATTTAGATTATTCAACTGAATCCACAGTCCCCTCCCTTCCTGCTTTATTCTACCACTCTCACCGTTCTCCCTCGCCATTATGCAAACTCAGTCTTTGATCTCAAACAGTGAAAGGTGGCTTTATCTTAGAACAACAGAGAGACAGACGATCAGAGACTTAGTAGACCTCAGAGAAAACCGGATGAGAAAAGAAAGATAGAGGAGGGGGTGGGTACAGTAACGGAAAGAAAATTAGTCAGCTTTTGAAGGAGGGAAGAAATAGTAGGATATAAACCAGTATGTACAGAGTTTGTATGTATAAAACACCATATGCGCAGATCTTTTCCAACAAGAATATTACTTCTCAAGTGTACTGTACATGACTAGAAGGCTAGAAAAAATAATACAAAAGAAACAACCCTGCAATATGATGCTTCATATAAATGTTCAGTTGTGATGAAACTGAACTGGGTACATTGACTAAAAGAGGTAAATACACACCTTCAAGTGGGTACTGAGCTGATGCACGGAAAGAAAAAAGGGTTAAAATTACAGTATCCACCCGGGTATGATGGGTTCATCACTGCCAGTCAGAGCTGGAGCCAATAAATACCCATGACTACTGCAGAGTCATTTGACGTATTGACAGACAAAAGCTTTTTGCGCGGCAACACACAAGTCATCAAAAAGCCTGCCATCCTCCTACAGCCTCCCCCTGGCTACATCACACTGCCTACCTGCTCTCTCTTCAAGAAGCCATTATATTTTGGAGGTCTCTGTGGCCTTGATGTGGTGAATCATGCAACTGCGCATAAAGGCCCGAACGCACTGAAAGCGATGATTGTTGCACCTCATTTGACGTGAGTCAATTGATATTCCTGCTCTCCTTCACTGCATACATCGCATAAAAGTTTGAATAACTTTAATGCCCCAAACTTTGAATAAATTCTCATTTACTTTGGATTTGTTCAGATTTTGTTTGAGTTTTCTAATCAATTATTTCTATTTTATACATCAGTTTTCAAGCTGATAAAATTTGAAAAGAAAAACACTGATAATAAGTGCCCTAAAAACAGGCTCAACATGGACATCGTAATTTATTTAATAATCTATTATGTTTGGTATTATTTATTTATCTAATAAAAATATTACCCTCTGGAAAGAGTTAAAGGAACAAAAAAAAAAAAGATTTTGTTTCCCAAACTGGCAATACAGCTACAGAGAAAATAGCTTTGGTTGCTGGGTCCTCATTTGACGCTCGAAAATCGAAACAAGGTTGGCGTAAGGGCATCAAAGCAATTCGACATGACTCATAACGCTTTTGATGTGTTTGACCATTTTAAACGGTACTTGTACTTTGAAATGTGTGTCTCAGTGCATTTGGGAATTAAAAGCACACACTTTTGGACAGTATTTCAAAGAAATTTCAAAGGGAGTGACAAGGGAGTGACAAAAAGTAGTGAATTTTTTTTTAAAAAGAGCCCGAGAGAGAAGCTGAAAATCTACCTTAGGTTCATACCTGGGCACACCTGTTCTATTGCATAAAATGGGTTTGAGCATCAGTTTGTGTGTTTTGGAACTCTAGATGCAGTCACCCTGATTCTGACATCAGAAGGAAGGATTTACACCTCTTTCTTACATGCAGCAAGCGAACGAACTCGAGCAACTGGAGGGCGAATACAAGCGATTCTTCAGCAGTTAAATGTTTTAGTTATTTTTAACTTAAGTGATTTTCTTAAGTCAGCTTGGTTTCTATATAATTCTATATAGTTCTTACACAAACTTTCTACAGATGCCCATTTTCCTCACAAACCTCTTTTCTCATTGATGATATCTGCACTCGAATCAGTATGATATGTCACCGAGGGGAAAAGAAATGATTTTAACCAAAGAAAATAGGTTGAACGTGAAGAAAGTGTGCACAACTTTGCAGAAACAGAGCTAGGGCAAGTGGTTTTCCAAACAAGTGATTTAAAACATATTTAGGAATATCATATTCCATTTTGGCCACATTCTGTCAACAAATCCCAGTAAATCTTACAAAGAAGACATGGTTTCTGCTTCATCACCTGATCAAAACATCAACACATTACAGACATGTACTGCATGTTTTCAAACTGTCTGAAAATGTACCCAAATTCTCAAAGCTAACAAGTAAAGAAAAAGTTTGTTTCTTTCATTAGTAAATCTTTCACTTTTATTCAACCAACTTCAGTCAATGTTTTATTGTTGGTGTTTGCTGTGATATCTCAATACTGCGTCACTAGACTGCATCATTGCCTTCGCATCAAAGTCTACTGACATTAATGTCATTAAAACATAATTGAATTGAATCTGACTGAAATGGAATTGAACTGGCACGCTGGGAGAGATTTACAGAGACAAAGAAAAAGAGAGAAACTTAAAGGCTCGGGATTTTTCAAAGCAGAGGACAGCGAGATTGCCCTTGCAGTAGGACCACCTTATCAATTTGATTAGAGTGTGAAAGGACACTTAAGATCTCAATTGCCAGCACATTAGTAGTCTACTCAGCCCCCTGCCTTAGAATCCAGTGGCTAATGTTTGGGGTAGTGGGGGAGTTTAAAAAGATTATTTGATTTCACTTAGATATGCCCCTGCATGTGAAATCAAATAGCGATTAGATAATGTGTGTGCTAAATATGAAAGGGCCTGCTTCATTTGAAACATTGATTTGCATTTCAAATGTTTTTCGCCAAGCCAGAAACACAACAGTCAGATTTACAATATATGTAAAAACATTCAAATGGCAAGTCCTATTAGATGACAAAAGATTAAAATATTTCTGCTTTGCCACTGATGTAGATTAAACTTTCTAGACCCCTTAAAAAAACAGTTTAAAAAGACAAGCAGGGATGTAGATATATGAGATAAAGTTTTCTTATTTCCCTCTGCTCCTGGTCAAAGAGTGCGGCAGTAGGCAAAAAGTAATAATTCAGTCTGCAAGAAAAAAAGAAAAAGAAAAATTCCAAAAGGATGAAGGGGCTGCACTGATTCCCTATTAGACCTACTTTATGTTCTCAGCTTGAGAGAAGAGAAGAGAAGAGAAGAGAAGAGAAGAGAAGAGAAGAGAAGAGAAGAGAAGAGAAGAGGGTGGGCGTCAAAAGGCAAGTTATTTTCACTTTGTTTCTTTTATCCTTTGTTGTTGTTCTGTGTGTGTCTGGCTTCATCGTGCAACTTTTCAGCGCTGTTTTTCAGACTAAGACAATCCGATTTGGGAGAGCTGGTTGACAGTAAGCTTTTAGAGGGACAAAGATGTGGAGGAAAAGACCACCACATTGTTTCCCACGACGGCTATATTGTTGAAAATCAACAGCTGAAATGTACACTGACCTTATATTCTATGCACTCCTCTCTGAAGACAGGAGAGGCTCAACAGCCCTTGCGATGAAGCTGTGCGAGCGTGTTCCTGTATACACACAGAATCACCGGCTCCACACTCCTTGAGTCGCATACCGCAGTGCCTCTACATTCTGTAACTCATTCATGCGCGAAAAATCATCCGGCAGTCAAAACCTCATTAAACTCCTACCTCTTTGACGTGAATAAGGGACTGTCTAAAGTCAGAGAAGAGGCAATTGGATTTGATCTGTCATTTTCCCGTAAATACATTCATTCAAGGCCTGTGGATTGCTTCAGCTGTGGTGCTCATCACATTCAATTCTTTAGCCCTGGATCCAATTTTCAGAAAACTTATTGGTGAACCAAAATAGCAATGGAGGTTTTGACTGCAGATCTCCTGGTTAAAAGGTAAGACAGTCGCTTGATAGGGGATTATAACCAGGGATTCACACACACTATGAACACGCACACACACATGTGCGCACACATAGACGGTACTAATTAAATTATTCAAGATACCTATTTAATTACTTATGAGTATTTTGTCATTTGCGTTTTTGCTGGGCACAGAAAATTAGATGCCATTTGTAACAAAATGTTTTAAGAGCTTCTATTTTTTACCCAGATTTAAACTGTAGAGAAAAAAACTGTATAAGCCTAACACAGTCTTACCCCTTGTTTAAACCGCAAACATCACACAAGCATCGTGCTTGTGTGTGATGACAGCATTCATGCAAGCACTGAAGCGTCTGTCTATATAGGCTTCATCTTGTCCACCAATTCAAAGCATCAGCAGCAAATGAAAAGCCAGTCTCTCTTTCTCTGTGCGGTGTGCAGTTTTCCTTCAAAATGTGTTAACATTCCTGATCCGTTTTTCCATCAGTGCTATGCATAAGCACAGCAGTGTATGTGCGCGCGTGCATTGGGTGTGGATGAGCAAAAAATGCTCAGAGCTGACACATTTTGGCAATCAGAGCAGAGGGATTAAAGTTTAGCAGTGAAGATGTCTAGTGGCAGTAAATGTACCATCTGCCCATCAAACAAGGAGCCAACCCTGGCAAAAACAAAACTCCTCAATGAGGGCAGACAGTGACTCACTATTGCTGCTTGAGGTCCAAAGTGGTGATACACACGTTCTGCATCGCTCAAAAGTGGTTAACACTTGAGACAAAGATATGTAGTGGGAAGAGGATTTTTTTTTTTAATGTTATTGTCCAGAATAACATTAGGGCACTTAAACAGTAAACTGTCACTGCTTTTTGTTAGAATTAGAAATAACTATGAATAAAAAAAAATAGATTAAAATATAAGTATATATTAAACTTGATTTAAGAAAAAATATAACATGGTGACTAACAAGCTAACAAATAAAAACAAATTTCATTATGTTCTGTAAAAAAAAAACAACAGCTTTCATACAGGCACATATCACACAACATATATCTCAGTACCAAAGTAGACCAATCTAGCTGTGATAGGACAATAATGTTTCGATAATATCATTCAAGTGATATATTGATCTTGAATTCTTGCATGTTGTTTCTTTAAGGTCAGACCCATATTGAGACCACTAAATACCTAAAATGTCATAATTATCGGTTTATGTAAAATGTATTTTTTAGTTTTTCAAATAACAAATTACTTTTGATTAAATACATTTCTCATACCCATATTTTGTATTTTATCTTCAATACATTTGATGAGCAACTATTTGTAATTCGCAACAAGATACTTTTTGATCACTGCATGTCTTATCTTTTCAGAAGAAAAAAAAAAAAAGCAAGAATGTGGGCAACAGTTGCCAAGGTAGTTTGGGAGTTTATTATACATCTAATATTGGTTTCCTGCTATATCAAACACACACACACACACACCTCCTAGTCTCACAGCGAGACTAATCATTACTAACATAGCAGCATATCCAGCCAATAAAGATGACTCAGATCACCAAGGGAACAGAGCACATCTCCTTCATGCCATCTCTCATTTTACCACTGTCTGTCTCTACATGTCTCACCACAGGTCTGTCTCACAAGTTCATCCCGCCCTCGCCTCCATTTTACCTCTCTCTTCATTACCTCTACCTCCCTCTGTAGCCATCAGTGGCCCCCACTTTTCCTTCCGTCTCACACCATCAAGCTCTCTTCATCTAAGTAAACCGACTGGGATCCTCTCAGAAGGGGTAGCTGAGCCTTTACCGCAATCACAGGATGCAGGAAAACACACATTCATACATGCACCCATACATAAACATAGGCACACGTACTGTATGTGTGCCCGGGCACTTGTGCTAATATGCTGATGGCTGGCCTGGGGCAAGGGTGAGACCGGCCGGCGGATTTACGGCTCTCTGTTTTTATTGGTGTTTCTGATGGGCTACGCTGTTTGTGTTTAGAAAGTCGAACATCTCATCACCTCGGCCATTAACGCAGCAACCACCAAGGACAGAAAGGCAGAGCTAAAGTGAAGGATATATCAACAAATATATACATATATTGTGATGTCAGGTCAGTGGTGGTCGTTTACCAAGATAGGGCCCGCAATATTCACACAAAAAGCGATTAAAGGAATGAAATGCAGAGTTTCAAGGAGCAAGAGTATGAGGTAATTTAACTGAAATGTCCCCAGAGGACAGAAGAAGGCGGAAAGTGGGTTTGTAGTTTGTATGCTTATGTTTTTATCTCTGTTTGTGTGTTCCCATTTTTTGATAGCGCATTTGCATTTCTGCATGTGAATGTGTGTGAGTGCATGTGCGTCTTTTGTGCTCGTGTGTGGTGCACATATGTGGGTGTGTGGCTGGCTAGTGGTTATGTAAGGCACTAATTGTCATGCAGTGCGCAGGGTGCAGACACTAAGCACAGACATGAAGCTTTCTCCAAGCCCACAGCGCTGAATATTAAAATAATTAAGAATAATGTGTCCATAGATGCAAGGGAGAGCGTGTAAACATCAAAACGCTCCCTGCACACATAGATATGTTCATTTTTATGTATTTACTGTATGTGCCCTTATTTAATCTTATACACGTACGCACTTCTGTCTTAATGTGTCTTTTTAAGTGATTATGAGTGTGTGGGAGCGGATTTGTGTGTGTTTGTACCTACATGTGTCCTTGCCCGCATCTTTTTGAGTCCAAAGTTGCACATCAGAGGAATGAGCATAAAAATGTCAGGCTGTAAATCGCATCGCCTCAAGACCTCTGAGACACTGACACGGGTGTTTGAATTAATAAGCGTGTGCCGCAGCTAAACACAATTTCACGTGGTTCCTAACATATGCTTGCAATATTTATGGGCTCAGAATCAAATTCATTTGATGCCAAATTGGCTAAAATCCCTCAAATCGATGGTTTGTGATGCTCTTTTAGGAGAGGAGTTAAGTGTGCGTAGGTTGTTGTACGCTTTATTGGATGAAGTAACTTGGTTGAAATCTTAAGATTTCGAAAGCTTTTGGAATTTGAGTTCTTAATCGGTTCCTGTCATGATATCAGAGAATAATTTAAGTATGCAGAGATTTAAATATGGATGAAAATATATCAAAGAGCATAAGCAATCAGACTCTGCATTAGTCAGAAAGAAATGTGATCAATTTTGTATGAGAAGTTTCTCAAGCAATTTGCAGCCTGTGTTAGCCAAGACTTCTAAGACCCACCACAATCATGCACATCCATGTGCCTCATTTTTATTTTGTATGTATGCTCTTGTGTGTTTGTAATCCTTTTAATTTTTTTTTCGGTCAAGCTTTTCCATGTCTAATGCACTCATAGGCACAGTATGTAAAATTTAGGGGGATTTATTGGAACACTATGGCAGAAAAAGAATATAATATTCATACGTTTGTTTTAATTAGTGTATAATCACTTGAAAATAAGAATCATCATGGTTTTGTTACTTTACAACAACTTTACAACAAAATCCAGAGGAAAGGTACATGAATGTGTCTTTTTGACGAACTTATAGGCTTGTCAAATGTTAGCTAGTAAGCTAAAAGGTTAAAGTAAGGTACAATTATACAGTTAAATTCATTCTCTGCATTTAACCCATCCTATTATTACTGTAGGAACAGTGGGCAGATTAAGCTATGTCAGACTTGGCCTCTGTTTTCATTTACTATTTCAGAGCCTCAGTCTCCATTGTTGTTCATTTTGGAGGTGTGTTGTTGGCTGCCACAAAATGTCAGATATCACTAAGATCTATAAGGTGTAAGCAGGCTGCAGCATGGTCACTGCTTTTTAACTGATTTATATGTGGAAACTGAGTGGGTCATCAATATTTTGCGTGACTTGATTTGTGCCTCGCGTGACTTGTGACGTGCTTGACTTATAGCAAGGACTCGACCTGACATGCTTGATACTCACCTCAGTAACTTAGGACTTGAGTGAGACTTAAAGGTTAAGTCATGAGACTGACTTATGACATTCATATGTGTGACTTACTCCCACACCTGCAGAACAGGCTAACACTGACAAACGCTGGCTCTGCAGACAGTCTTTCACATTTCTCACAAGTTTCACAGCCACAGTAGGTTTTCCTACAAGCTTGGGAGTGGAGGTGTTTGTAGTCTGCTCGATGCCACTAAATCCTACACACTGGTCCTTTAATATACAAATGATAACAATTAAAAATGAAATATATCTATCAAATGTTGATCTACTACTGCTGATTGAGTATAACGGCTACGACAACTCCAGCCACTTCCTCTTTCCCCCCTTTTGACTAAAGTGTCCCTCTGGACCAATCAATAATTACTGTTATTATTTTTTATGACTACCACTTATTTTATTGTTGTTGTTGTTGTTGCCGCTGCTATTCTTAAAAGAACTGCTATGAAAGTCTGCCAAGCTCCCATCCAACAAGTTACTGACATCATTGTCTTCAGAGTAAATAGTCATATTTTTATTTTTAGGATGAATTCCCCTCTCTACTTTCTTTATGCATTTTGAACATGATCTAAGCGGTTATTTATCATTATAAAGATGCTTCACGCAGCAGTTTAGCTGGGTTACATGTTTGCCAATAAAAGGTTATATGACCATTTTGTTCTTAATTAGTTTATTAATGAGTTTCATTAATCAGCGCTGCTTTAAGACATACTGCTTCTGCCACTGGTCCTGTGAGGCTGCGTAAAGCATGTTTTACTGTAATATGAATCACACATGCTGTACTAGGATGTCAAATTGCTCCTGGACATTTTCCACAGTAAGCTGTAGTTCTGTTTAAATTTTTTATGTCTTTTTCCTGCCCTCCAGAAACCATTAAACTCTTAAACTCTTGGGGCACGAGCGAAGAAATGTACAAAAAAACAACTGCTTGACAGGGTGACATAGAAGAGCATTGTCTATTTTAAAACAAGTTACAAGTCAAGAATTTTCTCTTGTCTCTTGTTCTGTGTCTGTAACTCACCAGGGCTCGCAGGGTCGTGAGTGGGCCAATAACATGCCAGAGTGGTGTGAAATCAGAGCCCTGCAGGAGAGAAGAGAAATTGGGTGATTGGTGCTTCATTCAAGCCATTGCTCGCGCCCGAGGCTTCCAGACACTGGAGGGGCTCTCGGTACAAATTTAAGCCCCATTAGGAGTGGAGATGGCCGGGGACGTGCAACTGGACTCTCTGGGTCCTCTTTGGCAACCCAGCTTGCTTGGTCTGATTAATTTGCCCTAGGTATGCTGAATTACTCCATCCCATTACATGAACAGCTAATCTCATGGGGTTCACACAGTTCATGTTGTTAAATCTGAGGGGGAAAAAAATGTAACGAGTCAGCAGAGATCAGCAAGTAAGGGCGCTGGGAGTTTTTCGCTGAAAGAGAAAGAAAAAGAAGTGATTTTTTTTTTTTTTTGTTTCTTCCCATGCAGCCTTGCAGGAATCAGATGACTTCCATGTCACATTCACAAAGGCCATTATTTTTTTTTTGTCTCTTTCTGTCACCCATGTTCATGTTCAATTCATTCAAAAAGGTGAGACAGCATTCACTCAAAGTCAATCACAGCACAGTGGCTCACAACCGCTCCTTTTCTATAACCACACAATTACAATATTTATGAGAACTCCTGCTGATGGAAAGACTATTTCACTGTCTTCCTCACCTCCTCCCCCTTCCTCCCTCTATCTCCCCTTTTCTTTTGTGGTGCTCATTCTTTTCCGTGGGCTTATTTTAATGAAAAGTTTGGCGGCGAATCACTCGGGGATTCGGCAGGGCTTGTAATTTCCACAACACGATGACGTGAATATCTATGAGCCGATGGTCCAAAAGACACTGACAGCGCCCAGAATAAATACATTAACAAAACACAGGAGGATAAAAGGGCACAATCCCCCCTTCATGTGGCCCCACTTTGCCCCTGAGAGCCCCTAACAATAAATCATATAAAATGATTGAAAATGTTCATTACAATGACCCCAGACAGTGAGAGAAAAGCAGGAGAGCGCGAGGCAAAATGACTGCATTTGAAAGAGGAGCGAACAGAAGGGAACGCAAATGTTCCCATCAGGGTGAATATCTTCTAATACACCTCCGCCGGGGGAAGATTATTGATAGCAAGTGTATGATTGTGGGTGGGGGGGTGGTATTAAAAATACTCCTACCACCACTGCCTCCGCTGCACCGCCTCTCCTTCATTCCATTAAACCTTGCTGCTATAATATGCATCAGAATTGCTACTAGGTAGTCGTTTCTGTGCTACAGCAGGCGAGTGAAATCTCAATCATTTGAACTTGAGGGTTGTGTCCTGGTGAGAGATGACTTATTCATGGCATAGTGTGCGTAACAGGGGAAGATTATCTACCCCTGGGGCCCAGCCCCCCACCAAGGGCATTCTTAAGAAATGTTAACCGGAGTTATGCGCTGCCTAAAGCTTCTGATCACTCAAACAAGAGAGAGAAACACTGCAGAAAAAGATGCATGATTTTTTAAAGATGGTACAACAGTATGGGTAATTCTAACCTACAGAATGGGATAATATAGCTCAGCAAAGATTTTAAAAAAAACAGCAGGGGTGTTAAAGGTTTACTCCAGACATTCAGCATTGCAGTTTTAAAAAATGAGTCTACAGCAGGGGTTCTCAAAGTACAGCCTATGGGCCAATGGCGGCCCTCAGAAACATTTCGTGCGGCGGGAAACGTAATATCTTAATTGTTCCATTTCAATACTTTGACTTTCAATTGCCTACTTTTCAACTCTTACTTCTTTCTTCGTACCTCGGGGCAGATAAAGTGATCTGCCTTATTAGCAAATAAGTCAGTTCAGTGTTCCAGGAATTTAATGTTGAAAAGCCATTACGAGACCAAACACAAATCCTATGACAAGTTCGTGAGTTTTACCGCACGGCACTCAGTCATGTGCCGACGCCTTAAACTGGCACTCAAAACTTTGAGAACTCCTGATCTACCAGCCATGTCTGCAGCTCTTTGAGGCTGTACTTTAGACACCGTACATGTTCACGATTTCAGTGCTAGTGTGCTGAGGTTAAACGCACATTATGCTAATTCTGGACTGGGCCACAGGGGCATTGGCCCCAGCTGAAATCTAATTGGCCCCTGAAGTGCAACTGTTTGCTTCAAAGAACTGATAATAATGAATGAATAAATAACACTGAAAATAAATAAATAAATAAATAAAATTGAATGAATTGATAATATATGAATAAATAACATTGTTGTTTTGCACCAGAATAATGTGTTCCACTTTTCAAAGTTTATTTGCTGTCAGGTAGGGTTTGTGGTCATTTAAATGCATAAAAAGTCACCAGAATCTGATGCTGTTTGTTTTCAGGAGCTGGTGTTTTATTATTCCAATTATGTAACAATTAATTTAACCTAAAACACATAAAAATTTGTCTCATTAATATTTCAATATTTTATTTAATCATAATCCTGAAAATAGACACATAAAGGCCATAATAATAATAATAATAATAATAATAATAATAATAATAATAATAATAATAGTGGCATATTGTAAAGTTTGTCTAATTTTGTCTAATTTTTAGACTCCATGCCAGATGCCTGATCAGAAAATACTGGGTCACAAATCAAAAGGAGCTATGATGCATGTTAATTTAATTAATAATCACTGTCAACCCTTCACTGAACTGAAAAATCAGGGCATCTGTGTGGACCCTGATTTAGAAAAATCCTAAATACTCCCCTGATTGGAGGAGTGGGGTTGGGGAAAAAGTCCAATGTAATGTCATATACATTTCAGGCTTTCAATTTAAACTATTTTTCAGGCATGATCAGCTTTTACATATCCAGCGGCAGTAAATGTGAAGATGTGATGATTATGAAAATGTTTCCGTGAGAGACCCATCGGTAAGATAACTACCCAATCTCAAAATACACGCACAAACAACACCACAGACTGAGACTGATCAGTGTGGAGAACATGGGATTCAGACCTAAGTCCTCCTTATTGTCAGACAAGACATGTGAGATCTCAACAAAGACTTCTTGCAAGTACACCAAGACTTTGCACAGTCTTATGCATGAAGACACTGGCATTAGTGTAGCTCAGGTAAACATTTCAAATAGCAGTTTGTGTACTCACCACTGATTGAACTTGTAGGGCAATTACATTTGCAGCCACAACTGAGGAGACAAGTATGCAGCATGATCCCTGTGACAACTATGAGGTGACACAGTTAATTACACTTGATTGCATTCACCTGGAACCCCAGGTGTAAAACAAATCCTGATTAGATTAGATTTCATCCTGCTAGAATTAAAACCAGCGGGGCTCTGCATCCTGAGGCAGGACACTCAAGTTAGGGCACATACACAGACACAGACACACACACTCTCATGCACATCCCTTAACGTCATGACACATTGATTGTCATTATGTATTGTATGCATATCCGTGCCTGCAGTAACCCCAACTGAGCCGAGGCAGGGGTACTATGGGTAATGGTGCCACCTACTCTGGGGACAGCAGCCATTTCATGGCTGGTCACTCTGGCCTCTCCAAGCACCATGGAGTGATCGATCCACACACACACGTGCGCACACACCCTCTGTCTCTCTTCCTGCCTCTCCCTGCTTCCCCCCTCTCTCTCCTAGGACATTTTACGCTGGCTTACGCAGTGATGCATTTGATTGCACAGCACCTCACCAGGGCCAACTCATCAAAAACTTGATCCAGGCAGAGGCATGTGGGGGAATAAGTTTGGTGAAGCTATCTCTAGTGGAAACCTGTGGATAAGATAAACTCTGTTTAAAACTTGAGAAACTGCCAGGCAGAACAGTTTCACAAATGTTGTCATACTATCAGGTAGCCAGTGTAAAATATGTACAGTAGATAACAGAGCAATGTTTGAAGGCATGAAATGGACATTAATTCCCATATCTCCATTGCCACATGAATAATCTTTAAAGGGATGGTTTGGATTATTTGAAGATGGGTTATATGAGGTACTTATCAATAGTCAACAGATAACAGATTCAGGAGATCAGCAACTCCTATGTTCTGCAAGGTAGAAATTACTGATTTTACCCGTGGAGATAGGTTGGTTTGCAGAGAGTGATATTTGGCTTATATAACTGCACTCCCCCATCAGAAAAGGCTGTCTGACAGCAAAGTTAAGTAGTGAAAACATTCTAAATATAGTCGACATGTAAACTGTTACAGATTTTATTGAGGTGGATTGTGTTTAAGTGCTTAAATACCTTTTGTTGCTGCTCCTGTCCGCAGTAGGACATACAGTAGCTTAGCTTTCTCTACTGGTTCTCCTCTCTGCTTCTTCTGCATTGTGATCAGCATCTACTGTTTACAGTACACTGACTATGTATAAGTACCTCATTCAGCGCCACATGAAATATATCCCTGTAAGAAAAGTTTGAATTATTAAAAAAAAGTGAGGATCAAACAACCAAGACCTCACAGTATATCCATAATACAACATTTCCATTTCAACGGTTCAGCTTCAGAGCAACAGCAGCACGCTGGTTCATGTTACAGTTACAGCGACTGTACAGCCACAGCAGCCCAGCCAGCCCATATACTCAGTGTCCTTCAGTTAACCGTGTCACTGCTTCAGACCAGCCATTAAATGATTCAGTGGGCTGTCCCAGCTCTTTACTTAAACTTCTCACAGTGTTGGCCTTCATTATTGATGAGACGCTGAGTGCAGGACACTCAAATATGCAAGATTTGCAAACTTCTGTCAAAAAGAACACTCTTCTGTCCCAAGTGCCTGAACCATCATCTGCCACTGTCATGAAACTGAGAAATAGGGAGGAATATTATATGTGTGTGTGTGTGTGTGTGTGTGTATGAGAGAGAGAGTGTGTGCCATTGTCCACTATGTGCCTGGCAAAGATGACACCTCATTATAGTTCGAATATCACCTTGGCTCAACCTCTGGCCCCGGTGCGCTGCCAGTAGACCACTCCAAACTCCGCAGGGGCCCTTACAAGTCTCTTCACGCTCACCTCACACACAGAGGGCAATAGTAATTAGTGTTCCACTTATTAATTTTTCCAGGGTAGGTAGGCCTTTCTAAACCTTTACATTCTTGTTCATAACAGCAGGTAAATATGAGGCACCGACGTGCTGTAAATCTGTCTATATTCGCATGAGGAACCCAAGCAAGGTGCTCTAAGCTGGATTTGGTTGAGCAAACAAGCTCTGTGAAATGAAATCTGTTTGCACAAATGCAAGACATTGTGCTTGAGTGTGTACAGCTCTCGGTAAGAAAGCCGGGGGAAATGGCAAAATTAGTTGTGCAATCCCTTTTGTAAATGGACAGTCTATCCTCCAGTCTTTTGCACACACTTGCTCTCCTTCAATTTCCTTTATCTTAGGCTCCAGGTGTGTGTATCTCAAGCCTTTTTTCTGTATTGGAGCTCTTTCATGTTATCTCAGTATCAGATCACTCACACACGCGCGTATGTGTAGACTCACACAGTGTCTTTTCTTTTTTCCTGGGACAATGGCGTTCCTTGGTTGAGAGAGCAGACTGGCTAGATAAGGGCAGAGACTTGATCTCATCTCTGAGACACACTCCTCACGCAGAGCTTGAGTGTAATTACAGGCCCCATCCATGGTGACCATCAGCCCCTGAGCATTCCCTCTGGGGCAGGCACGCCAGTTTGTGTGTTGTGTCTCTTGTTTTGTGTCTTTGTGTTGTGCTGTATCAATCCTAGGGCTGGGATAGGCTTATCTCCCGATCTGATACTATCCCGATACTTGGGTGCCAATTTGATATGTCTTACAATTCTTAAAGTTAGAATAGTAGAATTTATCTGAGCCGTTTTGAAAGTTGATTGTTGAGTCTCATTCTTGGGATGTCAAGTAGAGACAATTCAGGTTGGTAAAGCATCTCAGGCACAGCAAAATAATGAGAAAAAAACAGGCAGAGGGCAGGGTCTCTACAGATACAGACACTGCCACAACTTGGTACAAGTGGGTTATGAGTGAAGACAGAGAGGGATTCTCTATTTGAGTTGTTGCGATTTTTGTTTGCTTTTTTAACACTAGACGGTGGGAAAAGGTTGAATCATGCACTTCTAGAGACTGCACATCAGTCAAATTCCAAAAAAAAACAATGCACACCACATCAGTCAGTTTCTCTCAGTTTTATTTCTGCAGCATCATTGCCAAGTGGTAAATAAAATACTTTTTGATGTAAAAAGCTACATTAAATTTTGTTTGTGCATTACTTCAGTGTTACTTTGTGAAAACACATGGAGGGGCACACGGACAGAAGGGGAAAAAAAACACCTAATATTGAAGGCAAGAGTTGACAGCAGGTAAAAGCCGATTTTTCTTTCCTATTATCCATAAACCTATACAAATCTGAAATGATTCAGATAAAGTAAAGCAAAAGAGTTCAAGCAGTTCAGCAGTGAGGCATTCAAAGTGCTGAAAGTCAATATGAGAATGTCCTTCATGCTTTATTTTGTACATTCATGTAAATATTAACAGAATGTGCCTCCATTGGTCACATTGAGCACTGCACTTACAAGAACTGACTTTTTTTTCTTTCTTTTTTTTCTTTTGAGACTCAAAGAAAGTTTGCAACAAGAATGACATAACATGAATCAATGTGTTTTAACTCGTGGTGGTTTCGTAATGCCGGTGATGTGGCTGAGGAATAAAAAAGAAAAGTGAACTGCTGAGACACAGAATTGAGAACTGGTTCCAGTTGAAAACTGTAGCCAAATTGTTCAGTCCATCAGAATTATATGCCTGTACCTGCGCTCCATTTCTGATTTAGAGACTTGGTAAAGTTTACAGTCTGCCATCGTTGCAGCCTCCATACAAAAAAGTCAAGAAAGGCTCAAAGGGGTAGGAGGCTGCAACATATGAAAAAGGACACCAGACAAAAGGTAATAGTTAACCCACAAGCTTTATTTTCAAATTACCCAAAGTATTCAACAAAACTCAAACATAAAGCAAGGGGAAAACAAAAAGGGGCTGGAGATCCTGGCCAAAATGAACAAAAGGACGGAAGACCCTGGGCCATCTGCGCAGCGGGCTGTCGCTCACAGTATCTCCCCCTAAACTACCAAAAAAACAAAGATTAAACCTAAAGCAAACAAAAGAGACGAGTAACTAAACCACAGGTACCCTCCAGCCCAAACTAACACAATAGGAACTCCCAGCACCTAAGTGTGCATAGAGGTGGGAATCCTGCTTGGGGTGAAAAAGAAAAAGAGAAAGATCTCCTCACCACATGTGCAGCTGTCCATGTGTGTGTCTTACACTTTCTCTGTACTCTCTGCCCCTCTTATCTCCTCCTCCTCTCTCTACCTGAGTGCTGATTGCACTCAGGTGCACAGCAGACACAGGGAGCAGGGAGACAAGACTGACAGAGAGAGAGAGGACACCCATGCTGCTGCACTGCTCGGTGTACAATGACACAGCTAAAAAAACAAGAGCTTAAACTTGTTTACCGACCACTCATTTCAGCATGAGGATTTTTTAATAGCCTAAGTGTGCCCACAAATATAAAACTATATTTATGATTCCCCTTATTTACAATTCTTCATTGAAATGTTATCCTTGTCCATTTTAGTAAGCTTCCATCTGTTTTATCCTGTTATTGTAATGTACACCGACTGACAAAGGAGAAAAAAACTCCTCCACTGGCAGAATCTCGACTTTCAGGGGCAGCGCTCAAGTGGATAAAGGCCGACTCTCACCAAGATGTTTGAATGAAAGGAAAAAAGAGAGAATCACAAAGATTAAAAAAGAGAAACCAGCTGGCTGTAGTAAAAGTGTAGAGAAAGGTAAATATCAGCTAGTAAACCTCAATATCTTTTCCTTCTCATTGGTCTTTTAATTTGAGTCCTAATACATACTGTAAAACCAACAAAACAACTTTTTTTTTCCCTCACCGTGCTGCTGCCACCCCCTTATTTCTCTCTATCCCTTCTTCCTTTTGCGTTTGTACGATTATCTCCCCTCCTTTCCGCCACAGGCTGAGAAAATAGATGGTTTTGGCCAGAAAAAGTGCCTTTGTGTGGGGGAGATTGCACAACAGTGTGCTTCATTTGCACAAATTCAGTGTCTATGTGTGTATGCAGATGTCCGTGTGTGTGTGTGTGTATAGTTGTATAAAGCCAAAGCGTCTTTTGTCAGTAATACAATTGGATTACAGTCGTGTAGACCTGCTATTTTCTCTGTAAGAATCTAGGAGGCTTTTCAAATCCACGGGCCTGTGATTGAATTACTTTTTGTTCTAAGTTGTCTTACATGGTACAGCAGGACGCAGTGTAGGTGTCCCACGTACTGTATGCATATTCAAATACTAGCGGACGCCTCGGTGGGCCCGTGTGTGTGCAGTATGTGCAGTGTGACCAAGCATGTAATTCCCTGCTCAGGGTAGCCGCCCAAGGTTTAGCACGCTACCTCAACTCCTGCAGAGGTGTGGTGTCACAACGCTGCATTTATGTTGATATGCCATCTCGCAGCGCTGCAGTGGAAAATTACCAAGACTTCAGAAAATTCAGAGGAGCCTCAGAAGAAAAGCCCTGATTCTGAAACTTTCCTTCACCTGTGAGTCATAATGAATATGTGTCAAAAAAAAAAGAAACGCAGGGTTCATCACGTGACCAAGGTTAAAATGGTTTGTGAACAAAAACTAAAGCACAAACATACAGAAACTAGTTGGTAAATTGAATCAAATTGAGGCAAATTGACTGCATAATAAAAAAGATGAACACTAAAAGTAACAACATTCCTGGTAAACTGACTCGAGGGATAGTTCAGATTATTTGAAGAGGGACTGTATGAGGTGCTTAGCAATTGTCAGTGTATTATCTAAATAGCGGTCGAAATGTCCCCAATTTGGAGAAGCACAGAGGAGTGCTGGCACAGAATCTACGTAATGTACTGCTGTGGACAGGATCAGCAACAAAACATATTTTAGCCACTGAAAAAAATGTCCGCTTAACAAAATCAATATCAGTTTAGGTGCACAATATATTTAGAATATTTTCACCGCTTTACCTTGTCATCAGACAGCCTTTTTCAACAGGAAACTGCAGTCATCTAAGCCAAGTATCAC
The DNA here is from genome assembly GCA_027495735.1 of Lutjanus campechanus. Taxonomy (NCBI): domain Eukaryota; kingdom Metazoa; phylum Chordata; class Actinopteri; order Lutjaniformes; family Lutjanidae; genus Lutjanus; species Lutjanus campechanus. The sequence goes on from JAJHUR010092897.1 coordinate 23,336, forward strand.
ACTCTGCAAACCAACCAGACTCCATGAGCGAAATCAGTCATTTTACCTCACAGAACACAGGAGCTGCTGGTCTACTGCGTTACAGAATGCAATGATTTGCAAATCATTATCAATTTTTGAATACAGTACAAAGACCTGAACTTTCAAAACTCCAACAATTAATCCTCAGTTCCCAAATGCTTACTGAGTATTGTGAAAGGAAAATATGATGTATCACAGTGGAAAACATGCTCCTGTCCCTTTTTGCAGTGTGTTTCAGGTGTCAATTTCAGAATGAGTGTATATTTACAAACAGTTTGAATATGAAATATCTTGTCTTTGTGCAGTATTCAATTGAATGTAGGTCAAAAAGTTTTTTTTATTTAGGTTTTACACAACATCCCAACTTTTTTCCAAATTGGGGTTGTATAAAATACTGGTTTGCTATCAGAAAAGGCTGTCTGACAGCAAGATAAAGTGGTGAAAATATTCAAATATACAGTACACTTAAACTGATACTGATTTCTTTAGGTGGACCTCTTTTCAGGTGGCTAAAATATGTTTTGCTGCTGACCTTGTCCACAGCAGTTCATTGCCTAGCTTCCTACAGCGGGACTCTGCTTTGCCAAAGTGGGGACGTGCCGACCGCTATCTATTGTAGATAACATGGACATGGACTATGAATAAGCACCTCAAACAACACCACTTCAGACAAAGTAAACTACTGCTTTAAGAGCAATAAACTTTTGGGGCTGATTGTGACTCTAACTGCTGCATAAATGTGAACTTCTGCAAAACGCCAGCTTTATTTAGTTGGCGTCTCATTTTTTCTTTCAATTTTTCTTTGAACACCTCTACTGTCTACTTTAAGAACACAGAGGGTATAATAAAACATGACTCATGTAACAATGAAATAACAGGCGCCCTCAGAAAAGGTAACTGAAGAAAAATATGTGATTTTCTCTCAACAGTAATTACTTACATAATTATAGCATTAACCGTTGCGCAGTGAAGGTTTATTGAGTTTGCCTCTGTTCCAACTTTGTATCTAAAATTAAACGGCACAAAAGATGCTCTGATGCATACAGCACCATTGAAATGAGTTTGGTTGTATAATATGACATTAAATTATTTGGGATGTCACTGTGACTCTGTGTTACCTACCCCCTTAAGTGTGATGCCCCTGACATTAAGACTATTTTTGAGTCTTGTTTAATTGCACGCTGGAAAAACAACAAAACCTGG